>JASAND010018677.1:0-18460 GCA_030248195.1 Trissonchulus latispiculum
TCCTACCCGATCTCTGGAAGCAATTTTTCCCGACAATCACTGATTGATTTAATTCTGTTAATTAATTCGATTAATTAATTAAATTTTTTCTTGTCTGCTTTCAGACCAGCCTTCCAGTTGTTCATCAGTGCCGCCTTTCACTACTGCTGCCGATGCGCCTGCAATCAGCGATGAAACAGCAACCCTCCTAATGCCCCCCACAGATGGAGGGGAACCCAATAATAATACCCAGGCCCCCACCTCGACCCTTCTGGGTGGGGGTGGCTCAGGAGAGGTGCCGGAGCCAGCAGCGGGGGCCGTGGAACGTGAGCGACCCCTGACTACCCGCAGTGCACGTCAACCGCCTGTGCTCGCGGGGGGACTTTCTTCTGCGTCGGCGCATGTCTATGGTAGATTTTTGTTTTTTATTTGAGTGATATTAAAGTTATGACCTATTTTAATTAAAAAGAGTGGCAAAGAAAAATGTAGGCCTAGGGCGATATGTGTTGCTAAAGATGCGCCCATGACTAAGAAACTACATTGTATTACCGGCTTTAGTGGTTGCTGTCTTTAGGATAATTTAGTTTTAAAGGGTTTGTCCTAAGCTGGGAGTGCTATACTTATTTACCATTCCAAACTGTTCTCCTACCTAAGTTGGGAAACAGCGCCAACTAAGAGAAATATGTTGAAACGGACATTACGTACGCATCATCTGGCTTAAATTTTTAGGCCAAAATGTATGGGGGACCCTCCCCCATTGATGGGGGGCACACCCAAGATATGAGGGGCATATTTTGGAAATTTTTTAAAAATGTTGCGGGGTTTTTTGTATAAAAATTGCTAAACATCTAAAAATGACTAATTTTAAGTGGTTTTTTGGCTAAAAATTGTGAAGATTTTTTTAAAAAAAGCGAGGACAAACCCGGAAAAAGTGTGGAAGATTTAGTGTAAAACTAGTAAAATTTGGCGATTTTTGTTTGCATCCTTATCAAGTTGCATCCTTATCACATTCGAAGTTTGCATCCTTATCACATTCGTTCTTTAAAAGTTTCGAGTTTTCATACACTCAACTGTAAACATTTCAGCAGACTGCGGTACTTTTACGTGGTTTAGTGTTTATTGGAGACACATACTGTGTTGCAAGGCCGCACCCTGGGGGGCGTTCAAGGGGTACCTTATACCATATAATCATACCATCATACCCCCTTTTGAGGTGACAAAATGAAATTTTTTTGCCTATTTCTATGGCAAAAACAAACAACTCCCTTTGCATTTGACTTTGGACCCCCCTCCCCCCTTTTCAAAATCCAGGGTGCGTGCCTGCTGTGTTGCACTCTTAAGGCCGGTTCACACTAGCGCACAAGCACAAGAACAAGCACAAGCACAGGCTCATGATGAAAACGTTCACACTAGGGCACAAGCATAGCCAATAGAATTTGAAATTCAGTCTGGCCACGCCTTCTGTGCATAGTGCAAAGCAAAACAATTTTCATTGGCTGCAGGCGTTGTGCTTGTGCAAAAAGTTAAACTGAATTCAACTCTGCGTTGTGCTTGTGGTTGTGCTTGTTCTTGTGCCAGTTTTCAATAGCGTGAACCGGTTGTGCTTGTGCCTGTGCGTGTGCTTGTACCCTAGTGTGAACCGGGCTTTAATGTTTTGTTAAGTCTTTTTTATCTAGACGTTGACGGTGGGACAGCCACAGCCAATTCCTCATCACCGTTTCGACGATCTCGTGCCGGATCTTGTTCCGAATTTTCCCGGGATTCCGTGTGGCGTCGCAGCAAACGACAACTGCAACAGATTGTCCTGCGAGCGCAGGCTCAGTTTAGCCTTAAACAGAAGGTAAGGTTCGGTTTATGTAATTTTTGTCCGAGGACAGGGTCCGGAAAAGGGGTCAGAGGGATGGGGTTTTTGATAAAACGTTTTTAAATTTACACTTTTGCAGTGCAATACTGATAAACTTTACCTGTGGTAAACAAAAACGGTGTGGGTTTCAACTCCACACTTCACCTGGATACGCCCATGGATCTATTTGGGGGGGGGCTGTCACTATTTTTGCAAAATTGTTTTTGAGGTCGACGGGGAATTGGAATGGCATTCGGGACATTGTGTGGGTTTTGAGGGTATTCTTGTGGACAAATATTGTCCTTTTTAAGGCATGCCAGTTTGAGTGTGTTTGACATGCGCTCATATTGCTGCGTGCACAGACTTGTCTTCTGTATTTTCCAACCTCACCAGACTCTCTGCCTTATTTTTAGGCCAAAATTTGTGGGGGCTCATCCAAAATGGGGGGGGGGGGGTGGGCATATTTTGAAACTTTTATCGAGTTCTTCCGTTTTTTTCTATAAAAATGGTCAAAAATCGCTAAAAATTACCAGTTTTCAGTGTTTTTAAGCAAAAATAGCAAAAGTGTCGTGAAAGATCCGGAGAAGTCGGAAACGTTTTTGAAAATTTAATGTAAAAATGGTAGAATTTTGGAGAATTTTTGGGGTTACATAATGGGGGGAACAGGAATTTACGGGGAATTTTCGTGGGGGGAAGGACGCCTAATGGGGGAGCACCCCCCCCCTAGTAAAATTAAGCCAGACTCATTAGCATTTTACAAGCTTGTCTTTGTACGTTTTGTTTTTCTTGTAGGAAAGGAAACTGGTTCAGGTAACATCCAATCTTTGGTGTACTCGATTCAAAATTCTGGGCATTGCCTCCGCTGACCTACCACCGTATCTGGGACAGGTACCAATGAATTATTTTTATTTTGTGAATATTTCTGGAAAATCTGTTTTTTGGGGGGGGGGCGGGACCTCCACCGTGTTGGTAGGTATACTAGCTGCGCTTTGTTTTTAAAACTGGAAGGAATAGGACATCGTACGTGGAAGGGGGAGGCAGATGGAATTTCTCGGTTTATCTTACCTCGTATACGTTGTTCATTGTCGTAAAGAAGTAATGAAAAACGCCTGCCTGTAGTCACTAAGGCAAAGCCTTTTAGTCCGAAACAGGAGAGAGTCAATGGGCGCTGTGAGAGTATTGTTGATGCAGTCCATTGTCTTGTCATTTTGTCATGTTATTGCCTATATCCTGTTTAATTCTTATTTTTTCCTCCTCATAGGTTCACTACAAGACCAGCGTCCTGCACCTGCAGCCACGCCAGATGTCCGTCCAGCTGGTCGATTTGGGTAATCATCGATCCAAACACCTGGCTGCCGGTGCCGGCGGACCCCCTATCCCATCGTCCTCCTATGGACGTGGGAACAACAACAACAACAACAACAACAACAACAGTAAAGGTCATGGCTTGAGCACTGCCCGACCTCCCTCCGGACCCCGGCCCCTTCCTGAGGACTCTGGGGTTCGAGCACAATTCGTCCTCTCTGATGTGGAGGAGGCGGATTTGCTGACAGCTGGTGATGACTACTTTCTGGAGGATGAACATCTGTTGTCCCACCTGTTGGATGAGGGTCCCCCGGTGGCCCCCCTGCCCACAGAACTGTTCTCTGGGCTGCCACACTATGCGGATACTGGAGGGGGTGGGGCTAGGCAGAGCCTAGGGGTCGGGGTGGGGGTACCCCCACCGTCCAGCGGGGATTTGGCTCATGCTCCGGTCAGCATGGCGCAACTGGCCGAACGCCGTATTATGAGCGATGTTTTTCAGGAGTTTGAGGAGCTGAAGTTGGCCGTAGATCGGCACATTAGCCGGATGCAACGATTTGCCCAACATCTCCAGGCTCCGCTTCCCGCGCCCCCCGGGCCCCCCGTTTCCAGTTCCAGCAAACTACCCTGCTCACGACAGACTTCTTTGGAGTCTGGAGGGACTGCAGCGGGGGGCCGGCCGCCGGCACCCAAATCGGCCCAAATTTCCCTAACGGATCCTAATCCCCCGGGTAATCCTTGGACTGCCCAGCTAGAGGAATTTTCCTATATTGATGAGGATGATGCTGACAATTTCCTGGTGGTTTGTGCTGCGAATGGGGCCGGAAGCGGTCCTAAACAGACTACTGCAACTATGGGGATGGTCCCTGCGGCTCACCAGCCTGTTTTTCGCCGCCAGAGCGCCTCAACTGCGCCCCCCTTGGCGCCACCGCTCCCTCCTCCCTATGGGGAGGCCAGTTCTGACTCGGAATTGGGGTCTGGAACGGGGTCCGCGGGGGCAGGATTTTCTCGTTGCAGTGGCAGTGCCACCATTACCACAACGACCACCCCGGTACGGACCAGAAATAAGCAGCTCAAGGATGTGGCTACGATTCTGGAAAAGTGAGCTCAGTTGTCTGCATAGAAGTTGTGTAGTAGTTTTTCGGGATTTTAATTGGATTTAATTTAAATTCAATTTAAAATTTAAAATATAAATTTAAACGGAAATTTCTGAAAACTCAGGCTATGATTGGATTTTTAGTGCTAGTGATGAGCCGTTTATGCCATCATGACATTAGATTATGGTACGTTGGTGTGGTAAACTTAAATTTGTTATTTTCGTTTGTTTCATTTTATTTATATAATTTTGCATTTTGATTCTTAATTCTTATAGTATGGTGTTAACTAATTAATTAATTAATTAATTTCTTTTTAGACTACACAAACTGGCCAGTGAACTTAGCCCATGGCGTTGTCACGGACCACCCACCGAGTGCAGCTCCAATCCTGCTCCCAGCACCAGTAGTAGAGTTCGGTCCTTTCGACGCGGTGGGAGGTCCTCTTCCTCCTCCAAGTCTTCCCGGGGTACCCAACCCCCGGCCCTCCTGGGTGGTCCCCTTCCAGAGCCGGAACCCCCCGTTCCCACCGATTCCTCTGAGGAATTTCATGCCCGCCTTTGTGATCTGTTTCAAAGAGTGGATCAACTGGAGAGTCAGATCATACATGGCAATGAGCTGCTGGATGATATTAGACGAGACTTAAATCAAAGGGTAGGCCGTGGTAGGATTTAGTTAGAATTCGTATCAGGTAGTGCGCGTCAGCGCACTACCTAGAATAGGGAAAAAAGGCGTATTGCGGCCTCTTGGAACATAGTTTTGTTGTTGTTGTTGTTGTGACTGCTTCCAACCACCTGACGATCGTCAATCGGCTCGGACATCTACTGGAGACGCCCGCACCCATCAAGGTAGGCAATGACCTCCCCTGGTTTCTCCCACAGGACAGACAGAGATGGATTAGGGCCTAGGTGGACGAGGCGTTGGCGATCGCCTCTGGGGCAGGTAAGGATAGCATGGGAAAGGGTGTCCTCGGTGCCAGGGCAAAATGGGCAGCTGGGGTCGTTTGCTGCCCCGATTCTATGGAGATACCAGTTCAGAATAGGGCAAAAGCCCCAAACCCGTAGTTGAGAAAGGGTGGAACGGCTGGATCTAGACAAGTGAGATTCCCGGTTCCACCTTGTGGCCGGGATTGGGGTTAGATTTAGCCGGTCGGAGGTTAGAGAGATTTCCCACATTTGGCTGAACGTCCTTGATAGCAATGATTTTGCGGCGCGAAAATCGACAGGGACTTCTGACTGGCTGAGTTTTGTGGCCAGATTTGCCAGAAAGTCGGCCTTCTCGTTGCCTGGAATATTTGAATGGCCAGGGATCCAGTAGATCTGTAGCTGTCTGGCTCCAGATTCCAAGATACTGGCAATTTTTGACCAAATATTCCTTTCTTTGGAACCGACAGCTTTTGACGGGCCAGACTGTAGTTTTCTGACCGATGCCTGGGAGTCAGTGAAAATTCTGATGCTACTGTCGTCGTCACTAGTTGCCTCAAGGACCCATTCTAGCGCAGCATCAAGGGCCCTTAATTCAGCGCCATAGCTGGAGGTAATTAGGCCGGCAGGTTCCATGATGTTTCTGACGCGGCCTGCCCTGTGGTGCAGGACAAACACTCCGCTCCCACCGTTCTTAGTTCCGTTTTCCGCCGAACCATCTGTGAAGATTTCTACATCGGCCGGTTCAAGTGCGGCCATGAATTCTTCAGTGACCGCCTTCTTAGCTTCCGGAGAGTCTGATCTTCGTGTAAGGGTGGCGAGCTCATTGCTGACGGTGAGCCCCGCAGGTACAAGCCAAGGAGGGACCGGTCCAACAGCGCTGAGTTTTTCAAGCCTGGTGCCTGCCAGACCGGATTCCTCGGCCAGCTGACGGCCCACTTCTCTCCAAGACGCTTGGGATGTGAGGCGCTGCCGGACTGGGGCTGCGTAGGAGTCTGCAGTTGGATTTGAGTCTGGGAGGCACTGATATTTATGGAACGCTGTGGCAGTCAGGATTTTGGCTCTGATGCTGAGAGGAATGAGATTAGCTTCCTTGAGGGTTAGTTCAGACGGCGAGCCAGCCGGGCAGCCTGTGATGGCTCTGGCAGACTCATTTTGGATAACCTGTAGCTTCTGGAGATTGGAGGGGGCTGTGGTGGCCATCCATGCAGCGCCACAGTATTCAAGGGCAGACGCTATGTAAGCAAGGTAGACTAGGCGCAGATCTTCTCTCTGGCACCCCCACTTAGTACCGGAGATGGATTTGAGGATGTTGTTCCGCTTTCGGTATTTGGCAATCAGTTGGTCGATGTGTGCACGGAAAGAGAGAGCTGGATCGAACTTGACCCCCAGAAAGGTTGGCGTCTTCGTTACAGGGATAGGCTGACCGCTGACTGAGAGGGCAGGCTTGTAGTTGTGCTCTTTGTTCCAGGTTGAGAAGACCGTACACTCGCATTTCTGAACGTTGATTACCATTTTGTTGGAGTCTGCCCATTTGGTGACAGCATCGAGGGCAGCTTGCAGATTTGCTTCAGCGGTGGCCAGGCTGTGGCTGCGGCTCCAGGTGGCTACGTCGTCAGCGAAAAGTGAGATTTCAACACCATCCGGTATTGCCTCCGCTAAGGAGTTGATGAAGATCTGGAACAGTGTGGGCGAGATCACACAGCCTTGGGGCACACCACATTTGAATCTCCGGAACTTACTGCTTGCACCCTCGCATTCTACCTTGTACAAGCGGTCACCCAGGAAAGAGCGCACCCAGTTGGTAAGACAGGCCGGGATTTCAGCATCCATCATTGCTCGGTAAAGACCAAAGTGCCAGACCCTGTCAAAGGCCCTGGAGAAGTCGGTTAGGGCTAAGGTGCCGGCGGAGGAGTTGAGGTAGAGCCTTCATATTGTACCAGTAGAAACCCCTTCACGAGGGGTACATGCTGTGCAAATTTGAGCAAAATCGGCCGAGCCGTTTTTGAGATATGACAGATTCAATTTTTCAATGCACGACTTTCTCTCCATTTCCCCCCTCCCCTAGGGGTCGGAGGTCTTGGATTTCCTATACCATATGGGGTTTTTTGAACAACTTTTTCCCCATTATTTTTTGGGGAAATGAGTATGGAGTAGGTAGGGCCTTCCCATAGGTCTGTGTACATAGCAGGATTTCGATTTTTTCGAAGACAGTTTTTTCCGTTTTTTTCCAAACTGGTCAATCCTTCTGTTCGGGTCTTCTTTAACTGGGGCAGGCCGATGGGCCTAAGGTTGGCTGTGGAGCATTGCCCCATGAGCCTTATCCGGATAGGCTATATGAATTTTGAATCTGGCCCCTGTAATTTTCTGGCCAGGGGTCACTAGTTAACGTGTAAAAGGGGGGGGGGGTCTGGGCCTACGGAGTAGGCAGCCCTATACATAAGAGCTGTTGGGCTGAGGTTTCGTATTCGAATAGGAACCCCTATATGGTGAATCTAAAGGGCCCATTAGTTTCGCTCTAGAACCTATCCATGTGGCTGGGGGGCACCCTGATGGTGGTGGGCCCTACCGTGTCGCAACTCCAACTTTAACCTCTTCTACAGAAATATCTACAGTGAGCAGGTCTCTCTTATTTGGGATTTGGGGTGGGGTGCGGGAGCACTACAGCATAGGCTATAGTAGGTTTCGCCCGGACCCCTGTTGCGCCCTGGCCAGGGGTCCGGACCAGGGACCGGGCCCAAAGTGGCCAAAAATCGATTTTTCCAAAAGTGGCCAAGTTTGGTATCAAATGAAAGCCCTTGGTGAGGCGAACATTTTTTGTCATTGGAGGACCCCTCCAAAGTGGACCCTGCGGCCTGTGGCGCCCTGGCCAGGTTCCGAACCGGTCCAAAATGGCCAAAAATCGATTTTTCCAAAAGTGGCCAAGTTTGGTATCAAATGAAAGCCCATGGTGAGGCGAACATTTTTGTCATTGGAGGACCCCTCCAAAGTGGACCCAGCGGCCTGTGGCGCCCTGACCAGGGTCCGGACCGGTCCAAAATGGTCAAAAATCGATTTTTCTAAAAGTGGCCAAGTTTGGTATCAAATGAAAGCCCTTGGTGAGGCGAACATTTTTTGTCACTGGAGGACCCATCCAAAGTGGACCCAGCGGCTTGTGGCGCCCTGACCATGGTCCGGGCTGGTCAAAAATGGCCAAAAATCGATTTTTCCAAAAGTGGCCAAGTTTGGTATCAAATGAAAGCCCATGGTGAGGCGAACATTTTTTGTCATTGGAGGACCTCTCTAAAGTGTCCCTAGCCAGCTGTGGCGCCCTGACCAGGGTCCGGACTGGTCAAAAATCGATTTTTCCAAAAGTTTGCAAATTTGGTATCAAATGAAAGCGCTTGGTGAGGCAAACATTTTTTGTCCTTGGAGGACCCCTCCAAAGTGGACCCAGCGGTCTGTGGCGCCCTGACCAGGGTCCAGACTGGTCAAAAATCGATTTTTTAAAAAATTACAATTTGGTATCAAATGAAAGCCTTTGGCGAGGCGAACATTTTTTGTCATTGGAGCACCCCTCATAAGTGGACCCAGCTGCCTGTGGCGCCCTGACGAGGGTCCGGACCGGTCCAAAATGGTCAAAAATCGATTTTTTCCAAAAATATCCAAGTTTGATATCAAATGAAAGCCCGTGGTGAGGCGAACATTTTTTGTCATTGGAGGACCCCTTCAAAATGGACCGACAGCGTGACGATCCCCCCCACCCCGGTGGGAGTTCGGCCCCCCGTCATCCTCTTTTCCGATAACCCCTCTGTAAAGTTTTCTGACGCAGAATCAATTGCGTTTTTCAAATTATCCGTACCCCACTGACCGCGACGACCCCCCCCCCCCCCGATGGGAGTTCGGCCCCCCGTCATCCTTTTTTCCGATAAGCCTTCCGGAAACGTTTTCTGAAGGAGAAAAATTGCGTTTTTTCAAATTTTCCGCACCCCACGCACCGCGACGACCCCCCCCCCCCCGGTGGGAGTTCGGTTCTCCTGTCTTCCTGTTATCCGGAAAACCTTTACTAAACGTTTTCTGATGCAGGATCAATTGCGTTTTTTCAAATTTTCCGTACCCCACGCACCGCGACGACCCCCTCCCCCCCGGTGGCAGTTCGGCCCCCCGTCATCCTGTTTTCCGATAGCCCCTCTGTAAACGTTTTCTGATGCGGAAACATTTGCGTTGTTCCAATTTTTTCGAACCCCACGCACTGCGACGACCCCCCCCCCCCCGGTGGGGGTTCGGCCCCCGTTATCCTCTTTTCCGATAGCCCCTCTGTAAACGTTTTCTGATGCTGAAACAATTGCGTTTTTTCAAATTTTCCGTACCCCACGCACCGCGACGATCCAACCCCCCCCCCCCCCGGTGGGAGTTCGGGCCCCCGGCATCCTGTTTTCCGATAATCCCTCTGTGAACGTTTTCTGATGCAGAAACAACTGCGTTTTTTCAAAATTTTCCGTACTCTACGCAGCGCGACGACCCCCCCGTGGGAGTTCGGTCCCCGTCATCCTCTTTTCCGATAGCCCCTCTGTAAACGTTTTCTGATGCGGAAACATTTGCGTTGTTACAATTTTTTCGAACACCACGCACTGCGATGACACCCCCCGGTGGGAGTTTGGCCCCCCGTTATGCTCTTTTCCGATAGCCCCTCTGTAAACGTTTTCTGAAGCAGAAACAATTGCGTTGTCTCAATTTTTTCGAACCCCACGCACTGCGATGACCCCCCTCCCCCCCCCCCGGTGGGGGTTCGGCCCCCGGTTATCCTCTTTTCCGATAGCCCCCTCTGTAAACGTTTTCTGATGCAGAAACTATTGCGTTTTTTCAAAATTTTCCGTACTCTACGCAGCGCGACGATCACCCCCCCAGTGGGAGTTCGGCCCCCGTCATCCTCTTTTCCGATAGCCCCTCTGTAAGCGTTTTCTGATGCGGAAACATTTGCGTTGTTCCAATTTTTTCGAACCCCACGCACTGCGACGACCCCCCCCCCCGGTGGGGGTTCGGCCCCCGTTATCCTCTTTTCCGATAGCCCCTCTGTAAACGTTTTCTGAAGCTGAAACAATTGCGTTTTTTCAAATTGTCCGTACCCCACGCACCGCGACGACCTACCCCCCGGTGGGAGTTCGGCCACCGTCATCCTGTTTTCCGATAATCCCTCTGCGAACGTTTTCTGATGCAGAAACAATTGCGTTTTTCTAAATTTCCCCTACCCCACGCAGCGCGACGACCCCCCCCCCCCGGTGGGAGTTTGGCCTCCCCGTCTTCCCGTTTTCCGGAAAACCTTTACTAAAGGTAACGTTTTCTGATGCAGAAACAATTGCGTTTTTTCAAAATTTTCCCTACTCCACGCAGCACGACGACCCCCCCCCCCGTGGGAGTTCGGCCCCCCGTCAACCTCTTTTCCCATAGCCCCTCTGTAAACGTTTTTTGATGCAGAAACAATTGCGTTTTTCAAAATTTTCCGTACTCCACGCAGCGCGGCGACCCCCCCCCCGTGGGAGTTCGGCACCCCGTCATCCTCTTTTCCCATAGCCCCTCTGTAAACGTTTTCTGATGCAGAAAAAATGCGTTTTTTAAGATTTCCCCTACCCCACGCAGCGCGACGACCCCCCCCGGTGGGAGTTTGGCCTCCCCGTCTTCCCGTTTTCCGGAAAACCTTTGTAACGTTTTCTGATGCAGAAACTATTGCGTTTTTACAAATTTTCCGCACCCCACGCACCGCGACGACCCCCCCGTGGGAGTTCGTCCCCCGTCATCCTGTTTTCCGATAATCCCTCTGTGTACGTTTTCTGATGCTGACACATTTGCGTTGGTTCAAATTTTCCGTACCCCACCCACCGCGACGACCCCCCCCCGTGGGAGTTCGTCCCGCCGTCATCCTGTTTTCCAATAACCCCTCTGTTAACGTTTTCTGATACAGAAACAATTGCGTTTTTTAAATTTTCCGGACCCCACGCACCGCGACGACCCCCCCCCCCGGTGGGAGTTCGGCCTCCCGTCATCCTGTTTTCCGATAACCCCTCTGTTAACGTTTTCTGTTGCAGAAACAATTGCGTTTTTTCAAGTTATCCGTACCCCACTTAGCGCGACGACCCTCCTCCGGTGGGAGTTCGGCCCCCCCTCATCCTGTTTACCGGTAACCCCCCTGTGCACATTTTCTGATGCATAATCCGTACAAATGATAAAAATGCTTTAAACGTGCTTACAATAGATCATTTTATATATTAAGCCCTCGAAGAAAAACGCTAAAGCGGAAAAATGCAAGAAACTAGTGGGAAAAATGCCCTAAACGGGCATGCAATGGCTAGAATAGGGAAAGAAGGAAGGGCGGAAAAATGCCAATATATACGTATATATACTTGACAGTCGGCGCTGAAAATGGAAAGAAACTAGATTCAGCGCCGAATAGGGAAAGCAGTCGGCGCTGAAAATGATAGAAACTAGGTTCAGCGCCGAATAGGGAATGCAGTCGGCGATGAAAAGGATAGAAACTAGACTCAGCGCCGAATAGGGAAAGCAGTCGGCGATGAAAATGATAGAAACTAGACTCAGCGCCGAAAAGGGAATGCAGTCGGCGATGAAAATGATAGAAACTAGATTTAGCGCCAAATAGGGAATGCAGTTCGGTAGCATGGAACAGGCAATTCCTCCGTCCATCCTATTCGCGTGAACTGCTCTGCACTACCCGAGAACGTGTTATAATATACTGCGTTTGAAATGAGGCAGGCTACAGCCATATCGTTTGTGTAAGCAAAGTCTGCTTTTGAAGAGTAGAAATTTCGTGGTTGATTGTGGATAATGAACTAACGCAATTAACATTAGGTGTCATTATATGAATGAAATGTGCTGTAGCTAGCTAGCATTGTTCTTTAACATAAAGTTAAAGCCGGAGCTGCTGTCTTCTGCATAAAGTACATAAACTGCATTGCCTATTAGTAATAATACTAGTTCCAACTGAAAATACTCTCTTACGCATTCGTAGTTTTAATAATCTCGCACTTAATAATAGTCTAAAACAAATTAAAAGTGTCATTGTTCGTTAAAAATGTTGTGTTGGAAAAACAGTCGCGAGGCTCAAGTAAGTCTAAAAGTAGACAACCCAGGGTCAGTCTGATGCACCCCCCCCCCTTTTTCAAAATCCTGGGTGCGGGCCTGCTAGCAATGTCGGGCAAAATCTGCTATAGTTAACTTTATAGAAACTAGATTCAGCGCCGAATAGGGAATGCAGTCGGCGATGAAAAGGATAGAAACTAGACTCAGCGCCGAATAGGGAAAGCAGTCGGCGATGAAAATGATAGAAACTAGACTCAGCGCCGAAAAGGGAATGCAGTCGGCGATGAAAACGATAGAAACTAGATTTAGCGCCAAATAGGGAATGCAGTCCGGTAGCATGGAACAGGCAATTCCTCCGTCCATCCTATTCGCGTGAACTGCGACAGCTAGATCAGAAGGAAATTTTGCATCTATTCAGACTTTGTTGAGTAGCAAATCGGCTGCATAACTAACTGCATAACTGCACTGAAGATTTATATAACCTTTCAGGTTTTGTAGTCAACACCTTTAGCTTTATTTACGACGAAAAAATTACGTTAAATTTAAATTCAGTTATTGTTTAAATTTCTTGATGAAGTAATATCGCCTTATCCAAAAAGTTTTAAGAACACTGTCCACAAATCTCATCAAGCTGTTTTTGAATACACTTCAGAGCGTAATAATTTGTATATACAGTTATTCCTTACAGTTCGTTTCCAGCAGTAACACATATATACTCGCGTTTATACTGTACTGTTTATCACGAAAACTGCGAAAAAGGATTCTACGACTGAAGCAAGTTAACTATAGCAGATTTGCCCGACACTGCTAGCAGGCCCGCACCCAGGATTTTGAAAAGGGGGGGTGCATCAGACTGACCCTGGGTTGTCTACTTTTAGACTTACTTGAGCCTCGCGACTGTTTTTCCAACACAACATTTTTAACGAACAATGACACTTTTAATTTGTTTTAGACTATTATTAAGTGCGAGATTTTAAAACTACGAATGCGAAAAAAGTATTTTCAGTTGGAACTAGTATTATTA
Organism: Trissonchulus latispiculum; assembly: GCA_030248195.1. Lineage (NCBI taxonomy): Eukaryota > Metazoa > Nematoda > Enoplea > Enoplida > Ironidae > Trissonchulus > Trissonchulus latispiculum. The sequence goes on from JASAND010018677.1 coordinate 13,237, forward strand.
CTAATAGGCAATGCAGTAAGTGAATTTTTCGGTAACTTTTTTTAAAGAAATAGCTGTTTTAGCCATACAAATAGCACATTTCTTTCATATAATGATCCCAAATGGTAATTGCGTTAGTTCATTATCCACTGTCAAATTTGTCTCTTCAAAAGCGACTGCTGCGCAAACGATAATGGGAAAATCCTGCCTCATTTCAAGGAAGCACGTTCCACAGCACTCCAGAGCAGTTCACGCGAATAGGATGGACGGAGGAATTGCCTGTTCCATGCTACCGGACTGCATTCCCTATTTGGCCCTAAATCTAGTTTCTATCCTTTTCATCGCCGACTGCATTCCCTTTTCGGCGCTGAGTCTAGTTTCTATCATTTTCATCGCCGACTGCTTTCCCTATTCGGCGCTGAGTCTAGTTTCTATCATTTTCATCGCCGACTGCATTCCCTATTCAGCGCTGAATCTAGTTTCTATCATTTTCAGCGCCGACTGTTTCCCTATTCGGCGCTGAATCTAGTTTCTTTCCATTTTCAGCGCCGACTGTCAAGTATATAAACGTATATATTGGCATTTTTCCGCCCTTCCTTCTTTGCCTATTCTAGCCATTGCATGCCCGTTTAGGGCATTTTTCCCACTAGTTTAAATTTGGATAAAATATTTAACTAGTTTGTCGAGATTATTGTGACCGGCAAATTTTTTGGAAAAACCATGTGCACTTTGTCAGGGGGGGGGGTGATTCATCCTAATTGTGTTCTCGTAGTTGTCAAGTCTACTAAATATCCTGTTTAAGGTTGAATCAAGAGTGCATAATTGCACTATTATTAAGAAGAAGAAGAGTAACCCACTAGAGGGCTTCTCTTCACTGCATTGCGTAACGGTGCTCCGCCCACAATACGCGAATGTTCCCCCGTTTGAGGGGGGTCGACCAAATCGACATTGCATACCCCCTCCGTTGGTGGGGGGGTAGCAGAGAAGAGGTCCCCGTTTGGTGGGGGGGGGGGGAGCGAACAGCCAATCAGATTGCAGAAAACCCCCCTCCGTTTGGTGGGGGGGGGGGGGTAGAGCAGAGGATTACAGTAGTTTTTGTTCTATTCGAATATGGGTCCCCGTTTGGGGGAGGGGGTCGCCAACAGCCAGTCAGAATGAGCAAAACTTAGCCTGCTTGAGCGACCCCCCCACAAACGGGGACCTCTTTCAGCGACCCTCCCTAAACGGGGACCACTTTTGGCAAACCCCCCCCCCCGCCAAACGGGGACCACTTTCGACTACCCCCCCACCAAACGGAGGGGGTATACCTGTCCCTGTCGACCCCCCCCCCCAATCGGGGGAACATTCGCGTATTGTGGTCGGAGCACCGTTACGCAATGCCAAGAAGAGGAGCCCTCTAGTGGCTTACTCTGCTTCCTCTTAACTAAACTTTTTGTGACGTATGTTAGACCAATTTTGGAATACTGCACCCAGATATGGTCACCTAGTTTGCTTAAAGACATTGACACTGTGGAGGGAGTACAGCGTGCATTTACAAAACGACTGTATGGCCTTGAAAATTTTACTTACAAAGAAAGACTTAAACGTTGCAACCTACAATCATTGGAAATGAGAAGGTTAATGTATGATTTATATTTGATGCATAGTATAGTGTATAATGCCTTTGATTGTTCTTTTGATGATTATTTTACATATTCGCCTGACGCAGGGACAAGGGGCCATAATAGTTTGTCTATTAGACCTAAGCGATATAAAAAGTCTAGAGCAAGTCATTTCTTTTTCTATAGAATTTGCAATGTTTGGAACTGTTTACCGGACAGTATTGTTACCTGTTCTTCTCTGAGCACATTTAAGTCGAAATTGTTAAAGCATGAAGCTCAGCTGCACAAGTTTATGCGGGGGCGTGCATTACAAGGACAGTAGTCCTTTGCATGCCATAATTTATTTGGTTTCACGCAATGTGTGTACTTTCATAAACTAAATAACTTTAATTTTGTTGTTCTCAGTCGCATTTTATTTAAATATCTAATAGCGTACAAACCCGGGTTGCCAACCTTGCGTCACTGTGTGTATATATACGCTCATGCCTTTGTATGAGTTTATATATAATTGTCTAGTAATCCTGTCACGACGTAGCCGCTTACATGCATCAGCATCGCCGTGGCAGATGTAATACCTCTTGTATGTGGACGCGGCATGGGCGGCCGCGGGGCAAATCACGTATGTAATAAAAGATAATGTACTAACAAGGCGTGATTTACTCGGGATTAAAAAAAATAATATATAGGAGAAAATCATGGACTCTTAGTTGAAGGTTATTGCAATGCGAAATCTCTGTTGCAGAGCAGTCACGCCGAAAGTGTTCAAAATAATTTCTCTCCCCCCCCCTGTTTGCCTTGGAAAATTGCGCAAAACCGAAATCTCTCTCTTTGTTATCACAATTTCTCTGGTCACGTTGTCTTGGCCAACTGTCTTCTCTGTCAAAAACCATTTTGATTTTAGCCTTAAATCAATTTTGGTTTTTTTAGTTCTGATTGGTTTTTCTTCTACTATTGTACAATGTTTTTACTATGGTGTTTTTTAGGTAACCAACATTCGTGAAAGCCTCTACGGCCGTCCAGCCCCTCAGCCAACTTCCAGCCATGCTGTGACAGCTGGGGTTGTCACCCGGCATCATTCCGTTACTGCTGCTACCCCTGCGGCTTCGTCTTCGTCCCCCGCTGGGGGTCGGGGGAGGGGACCCCCAGCGGAAGGGGGAGCGGGGGTGGGGGTTGGGGGGCGCCGGACCCCCAGGCATTCTTCCTCGAGCCACAGTTCTTTTCGAAGCAGCGGGGGAGCGCTGCCACGGATTTGCTGTGGTCTAAGCCCTGCCTCTTTTGGACATCATAAGGCTGCCCCGGCCAGTGGCAGTGATTTTTCCCGCCCCCCGGGTTCGATTGGGCCCAGCCCGCCCAGGGTTAAGCTTGGTGACCTGCCCCCTGGAGACTGCCCCACTGACCCCTTGGATGGATCGGGCGGCTTGTCCCCCGAAATTCTGTCCCTGAACAATAAGGCCCCCTTTTGGAATGAGGGCTCTCAGGTGTATCAGCTGGATTTCGGGGGTCGGGTGACTCAGGAATCGGCCAAGAATTTCCAGATTGAATATCAGGGGAAACAGGTATTTATGTATATTGTTGTGAAATTTTGTGATTTTTGTTGATATTTTTATTTAAATTCTAAACTGAGATAATGTTAATAATTGATTTGCTGTGGTTGTTGTCGTGTACAAAGAGATACTTCATTTTTTGTGGAATTTAGGGATCAACAGTATCGTACGTAGTATCGGGCAATGCGTACAGAGTGTTAGCCTTAAACTGAGCACCGTAATGACAAATGGCGGTACAGTTTTTCATTTATATTTTTTCTGTTTGCTTTTTTTGCAGGTAATGCAGTTTGGACGTATTGAGAACAATGCCTATACGCTGGACTTTCAGGCCCCATTCACTGCTGTACAGGCCTTTGCTATTGCCTTGGCCAGCATTACTCAACGATTGAAATGACCGAGATCATTTTAAGAGAGTTTCGTCCTGTGATTTTTGTTACGTACTACTTTTTTCTCCTGGTTTTTATATTTATATTGTACATTTTATTATGTTCAAGCACAGACTGTTTTGAACCATCCCTGTTCTTTTTGTATATATCTCTGTGGTGGTTTGTTGAAAAATTCCTTGATATATGTAATTTTTCCTATTTCATTATCCAGGGGCGTATCCATGATTTTGAAATGGAAGGGGAGTCCAATCCGAAATCGGTGGGTCCGACCGTAATTTTTCCGAAACATAGCAAAATTTGGGCCAAAAATAGCCAAAAATTTCATAAAATTTCCGAAAAGGGGCTTCTGGATCCCCTGGACCTCCCCCATGGATACGCTCTTAATAATATCTGTCACAGGATGCAGATTTTTGTGGGGTATGCTTGACTATTTCAAGTTAAGTTTATTTTCTATTCCTTTGTTTGGCACGTTGTCTTTGGTACATTCTATGGCGGCTAATGTACACAACGTTCTAATATTTTTTGTTTAAACATATACACGTACACTTACAGTATGTACTGGCTTATTTTTTTGCTTGGGGTGGGTGTTAGTGGACCGTTCCCGACATATTCGGTGACCTAACCCCCTCCCCACTGAAGTGTCTCTTTATAATATACCGAACCAACCCCCCCCCTTCTATAGACCAAACGATTGCAAAATTTTCCATTCAAAGATTTATTCCAAGGATTTGTTTAAAACATTTTTGACTAGTTTAGCCTAAAAATTTTTTTTTAAGTTTTTTCAGTTAGAAGCTTCAAAATGTGGACTTTTCAACTTTTCCAAAAATTTGCCCCCCACCTAGTGTTGTTGACCGGCCGAAATTTTCGTCGGCCGGCCGTTACCGGCCGGCCGACCGTCTGAAGACGGCCGTCCGGCCGGCCGAAAACGGCTGGCCGGCCGACGGCCCGGCCGGCCAGAAACGGCCGGCCGGGCGGCCGTTCGACGGCCCAACCGGCCAAAAACGGCCGACTGACGAATCAAAGGCTAAAAATGGCCGGAACGCTGACCCATGAGTGCCAGATTAAGAAATCAGGATATGAAAATGTATCAGCACAATTTAAATTGATTTCCTGAGAAAATTTTGATAAACCGCTGACATATAAGCGCGGCCGGCCGGCCGGCCGGTGATGGGCCCTGCCCGAGACGGCCGACCGGCCGGCCGGCCAGCCGGCCGTCCGGCCGAGTGCACCTCTTGGCCGGCCGATCAACGGCCGGCCGGCCGGCGGCCGCCCGCCAGCTGGCCGTTTTCCACCCGGCCGGTCAACAACACTACCCCCACCATCTCTCGATGAGATTCTCTTGAAGTCTCTTTCATAAAAAAAAGATGCCTAAAAATGAGCCAGACATACAGCTTCCGTACATACTACATACCTACAGTATACGCTATATAATGCATAATATAAGCTGTGAATTGTGTGTTGTTTTTTAGTCAATTTTTAGTCGGTTCTGTGTGGCAGCAGTCGTTTGAGGCATTCTTGCTATCTTAGTGTACTGTAAATGGCATTAAATTGCATTTATTATGGTATATATATACGTACAATTGCTGAATGATTTTCTGGAATTTTCTTCGTGCAATTCAGTCAACAGTTTTTTGCAGCTTTCTCGATCTGTTCTATGTAAAAAATTTACATTAATATGTTGTGTGTTTGTTTGTGAAAAACTAAATTTTGGAAT
>JASAND010018679.1:0-11182 GCA_030248195.1 Trissonchulus latispiculum
CACCAGGGAGGGGGGTTGGGGGGGGGTACTCCACCCCAAAATTTTCGACAAACCTTACCCTCACCCAGATTTTTGGACTATCCCTCCCCCACTTTTGGTTATCCCCCCCCGAACCCCCCAGCACAGCACTTTTTGGGGTCAAAAAGTTAGCTAAATTTTGCTAAAAAATGTTTATTTTTTGAAAAATTTTTCTCAAATTTTGGCTTAAAATTGGTTTAAAACGGTGTAAAAACGCCTAAAACGATAAAAACAAGCCTTGTTTCGACAAAAAAAGCGTTAAAATACAAAAAATTTTGCGTTTTTAGGCTATTTTTTGAATTTTCTGAGGTCCGAATTTTGGGAGGGGGGGTTCGGGGGGGTACTCCCCATCACATTTCGGGGGTCGACCACCAAATTTCCGAAGTTTACCCCCCCCCCCCCAACCAAAATTTCCGGTGAAACTGTGTTGCTAATGCCGAAAAACATGAAATCATAAAGTAATTTTAACATTAGACAGTGTTTTTAAACTCGAAAACTTGATTGCCAACATGTTTCTGAGTCAAGGTCAATATCATAGTTTCCCTGGAACTTTGGGTCTGGGGGGGGTGAATGTTGGAAGGTTGGTGGTCGACCCAAGAAATGTGATGGGGGGTACCTCCCCCCCAACCCCCCCCCCAGAATTCGGACCTCAGAAATTTCGAAAAATGGCCAAAAAATGCAAAATTTCCTGTAATTTAACCCTTTTTTCTTCAAAATAAGGCCTGTTTTCAACGGTTTAGGCGTTTTTGCACCGTTTCAAAGTGATTTTAAGTCAAAATTTTAGAAAATTTTTTAAAAAAATGACCATTTTTTGGCCAAATTTAGCTAACTTTTTGGGTCAAAAATCGCTGGGGGGGGTTCGGGGGGGGGGTAGCCGAAAGTTGGGGGAGGGTATCTCAAAAATTCTGGGAGGGGGTAAAATTGGTCAAAAATGTTGGGGGGGGGGAGTAACCCCCCCACCCCCCCCCCCCCCCCAAAGGAAACTATGGTCAACATAGGTGTACCTTGAGAAATCGTTGGGGGAGGGGGTAGCCGAAATTAGGGTGGGTGGGGTCAGCCGGTTTGAGGTGGGGTGGGGTCCGGAAAAATCGAATTTCGGGGGGGGGGGGGTAAAAAATTTTTCGGTCAAAAATTTAGAAAAAATTAGCTAATTTTCTGAAAAAAACGTTATTTCCAACTAAAAGTCAACAATATTTCTTCATTTTTGCTCATTTAGTCGAAAAACTTGGATTTTTTTGCAAAAAATTCGAATTTTTGCAAAAAAATTTAAATTTTTACTAATTTTGAGGCAACATTTTCAAAATTTTGAGGGTGGGGTCTGGAAAATTTGGGTGGGTGGGGTCTGGGATTTGGCCATTTGGGGGTGGGGTCTGCCTCCAAAATTTCGAGGGTGGGGTCGGGACTTTTCCATTTGGGGGGAGGGGTCCCCCCCCCCCAGGTACACCTATGATGGTCAATATTGAGTCTAGAAGACCATAAAACCGTTATAAACGTGTCTTTCTTGCGATAATAAACACGTCAAGCCGAAAATTTTGACTTTTTAGAAAAATGTTGCAAAATTTGCCCTAAAAATGCCCAATTTTTGGCCAATTTTCGCGCCTTATAATATAATTGCGTATATTACCTTTTACTTGCTATAAATAACCATCTCTAGCTGTTTGTTTATAGCTGATTTACATCCATTTTTTCGAATTTTTTTCAAAACTTTTCAGAAATTGCAAAAAAAATTTTTCATAAATTTTGCATTTTTTGCTTGGTTTGGACCCAGTTTTAGGGGGGGGGAGGGGGGTTTGAGCTCGACTTGGGGGGGAGTAGTTGAGGCTGGGTAGGGGGGGGGGGGGAGGGGGGTCTGGCCTCTATGTGAGGGGGGGGGTCTCACAGGGGGTAAACTGTAGCCTGGGTTCACCTATGTCGGCGACCCCTCCATGTGGGGAGAGGGGTCCGGTCCCCCCCTAACACACCTACATATGTCAACAGTGGCGTACTTAAGGTGGTAGTACAACTACCGGATGTGCGTCACTACCGGGGTTGACTTTAAACAGATATATACTGTGAACTAAAAATTCGAACTCGAACTCAAAATATCGAAATATCTAAAAAAGAGTTGAATTTTACACAGGAAGTGTCAGAATCACGCTACGACAATTTTTAAGACCTGTGAGGGGTTGGTTTATTTTCCCCCATTTGGGTTTTTCCCCATTGGGTTTTCCCCAAGTTACTTTTTGCACTATATATACCCGCCTAACGGTACAACCTAGGAAAGTGCAAATGGGCTTAAAAGAAAGTTCTAAGTACGCCAAGTACGATGGTATATAGAGTTCTCAGCCAGCTAGCCCTTATAGCAAAAAAATTCTAGCCACAATCCGAAAAAGTGGGTTTCCCCCCATGGCCATGGCTGTGTAATAGGCAGAAATTTTGCCGGTTTTATATAATAGGCAACGAATATTCTTGCCGAATATTCAAAATGAGATTTACATTAAATTTTCCAGTGCAGATTTTAATTTAGATACACAAGCTGTGCAATTATCCGTAAATAAGAGCAATTGTTGACACGTTTTTAAGGGAGCTGACAAAAGAACGGAATGAAAAATCAGATTGTGCCAAAGTATAGCAAGGTTCACAAAAAAAAATCAAAAATCGAATTTTTGCTGGCAATTTCGCAAATGAAGTCCGATCGAAAAACTTTTGGTACGTATGGAACGGTAGTGACCCCCTCTACATATGGTGCAAATTTCATGCCGGTAGCCCTTGTGTAGCGTGAGTAATAAAAAATTTTTGTGATTTTTCTTGTGAACGAATTCACAAAAAAAATCACTCGTTCACAAAAAAAATCACCACCGGATCTGATCTCAGGATATAGCTAGGAAATTTTTCTTTTCATGCATAAATAGAGCATAGTCCATAGTGTTATTACGTAAAAAAATTTGGACCCCCAAGTTTTTTTTGAACAGGCTGAACTTCGAATTTTGGTTCTCGCCCCCCGGGTCCAAAGTGGCTACCCAGACCAATGTGCTTGACCTTTATTATTGATACCAGGAAGCTAGGAATCCACTTATTTTGTGTTCTATTGCTCTAGTAAGCACAGAATCAACAATTTGGCGGAGTAATTTCGTATCTGGAATGGTCACGTGACTTGGCCTAGCGTCACGTGGCCTGGGTCGGGGTCACGTGACTGACCAAAAATTTTATTTCAAGGTCCCAGAAGCCTAAAAACTCGCCTATATAGGTTTTTCGGTGCGTAGAATTCAAATTTGGCATTAGTTTTTAGGTAGCCTTTGCCCAGATAGGTGATCCTGACCACCCCCTGGGCCCGGAGGGTCCGGGCCGGGTCCATCGGCCGGACCGTCTGCCAGAAGGGGGTTGAGGTACCTAAAACATGCTCTATATAGGTTTTCCGGGTGGCTGAGCTCGAATTTGGCATTAGTTTTACCCTAGCGGTTGCCCCAGAGGCACTTTACAAAAAGTTGATAGTGATTTTTCTTTTGTGAACTTGTTCACAAAAAAAATCACCCACCGGTGGCGAACCCAGAGGACCTGGCAGGGAATCCAATATATGGTTGGATAGCCTAGAGTTAGGACATGTCACATGCATAATATGGGGTACCTGCGCAAAGTCCATAGTGAGTATATACCAGCAAAAATTTCAATTTTGGTCCGGAGTTGTCCGAGGGTCCGATTTTGGGTGGGTCGACTATTTTGGGCACCCTAGTCGGAGGAGTTGAGCCTCGGCAGCCAAACTTACATATGTTGGGGTTGGGACTTGTGGCTATTACCATGCAAAAAATTTTCCGGCTGCGGCTTGTTGTTAGCCGTCTAGGTGGGTGATTTTTTTGTGAATTTTCGGGGTGATTTTTTTTGTGAACCTTGCTATACACGTATTAGTAAAACGCAAAGACGAAATAACCAAATTTAGTCGTAAACATTTAGACAATTGTTTTGACAATTTAACGAATTATATCTAAAAGAATCTGTGCGATCGAGAACAGCTGTAACCTATATGCTTTCCCCACCAAATATTTTTTGAATCTGTCAAAAAATCGAAATCCTGCATTAAAAATTAAATAATTTTATTTCTTGAAAGAGTAAAATTAAGCCAGGACTGTGTACAAAGCGAGTTAAGCGACTGTATCGACTTTCTCCGATCTCGCTGATTTTTTGCATATTTTATGGTCGAAACGGTATATATATATATTAGGGATCGACCGGAACTCCAAAAAACCGGAACCGGAACTGGCTTTAAAAAACCGGAACCGGAACCGGAACCAGCTCCTTAACACTACAAAAATCGAAAAAATTTTCCTGGGCTTTTTTTAGTGGGGGGGGGGGGGGGCGCCGCCCCCCCCCCACTTTTTGGGTTCCCCCCCCACTCGACCCCTTCCCCCCCACTCGGCCCCACCCCCACTTTTTTGGGCTTCCCCCCCACTCACTATAAGGTGCCCAGAAAATGCCAAATTTTAAGGATTTTTGGTCAAAATTATCAAAAATTTTCCGGCTTCGCCGGAATTTTTTGGTCAAAAATCGTCTATTTTGGTACTCAAACTCAATTTTTGAGCACTTTTAAGCATAGTTATAGCAGTATATGTAGAAAACAGGCTATTTTTACCGCATTTTTATCGATTTTAGACCACTTTAGCTTCCCCCCCCCCCCCACTTTTGGGTTCCCCCCCCCCACTAGTGGGGGGGGCTCCCCCCCCACTCTCCCCACCCCCACTTTTTTTCGCCTAGAAAAAGCCCAGTTTTCTGGCGTTTTGGACAACTTTTGTGCAATTTTTCGCTTTTTTGTAGCTACTAGAACATTGTAATAACGTTTTTATGTAATTATTTCAATGCATAAATATAAAATTTGCACGTTAATATGAGAATTTTGTCTTATCATATAGTTAAAACTTTACTGTACCTTTAAAACTTTAATTAAACAGGGTATGAATGCATTATTGAGCATATTTTCAATACAATAGAAGGCTGTTACATCCACTTTATCACACCGAAACTGCCTGAATGATTTAATCGAATGCACGTTGACAGAGGAAATTTACTGAAAATTAAAAATTAAGTTTTTAGTTAGGATGATATAAAATAAAGCTAAATAAATAGATAGTATATATAAAATTGATTCCACGAAAGATATTTATATCTGAAAGTATCAAAGACTGTTTTAAGAACTTTCGGCAAGAAACACAGTTTTCGGCAAATATAAGCCAGAAACATATTTAGTGTTTTATTGGATTTACCTGACAATTTCTAGTCATAATCAAAAATTTCATAAAGTTAGAGCTCCAAGAAAATTTCCAGCATTTTCAGAACACAAATAAAAATTGTCGCGAGAATCATATTGACATCGACATTCTTGGCATATATATACGTAAGATCAAGTTTACTTTTATGCTGTCTGTATATTATGTTCAAGTGAAAATTCAAATAATTTTTCTGAAAATTGCTATTCTTGTGTAAATTATTGTAAATTTTCCCTGTATCTGGCTATAAGCTCAGGCAACATTAGCTTCAAAAACTGGACTTGTTTAGAACATCAGCTTTTAAGTTTTGTGCATGGGTGACCTTTGCGTCTAATTATATATATAATTATACACTTTTTATTGGAGTTTTCTACATAACGAAAGTGCTAATTTTTCCACTTTTCGACAGAGTGTTTGCCGTTGTTAAATTTTCATCCATTAAACATGAGGATAAAATTTTTCAAACGTTTCAAAGAAAATTGAATTAAATTTAATTTCTCCTTTTTGGATAGCTCCATCTGGATTTTTAAATTTTAAATGACATCTCTTCAAAATATAGAAATCTTTCTATTTGTTCCCTCCATAATTTTTAATAAGTACGTTGCACTCTGCGCTACATTAATTCCTAATCAAACAGCAAAAAACATTCCATGCGATTTAAACAATTAAAATAATTAGATCTGAGCTAAAACTGACATATAATTATAAAATCTTAACTGACAGCAGTGCATCTAATGATGAAACAGCGCCAAGGCTTCAATATATCATATACAACTTAGAATTAAGTATCTTCTATCAGTACTTAAAAGGGAATCGGCGGGCTTGTGCTACCTATTCTGATTTTCTGAATTATATTTTTAAGTATTTTTTCTGTATATCAATATTTATGTAAAAATGAATTAACGATTATACATTAAACATTATCATTATTAATTCTAAACATTTTAAGTAAGGAAATAGCGCCGCAGGCGAAAATTTTTGAGAAAATAGTATTCTGGCTGAAGTGAATGGCTATGTTTCAAAAAGTTTAAAGAAATTTTGCGAAAATTTTTAAAATTTGAATAAAATTTTACTTTTTATAATAGCCCAAAATTGGTTCCGGTTCCGGTACGTTTTCAAAAACCGGAACCGGAACCGGAACCAAAAAGTACCGGAACCGGAACCGGAACCGGAATTCCGGTCGATCCCTAATATATATATCTTAATGAGATTTTAAAATTAAAGTTGTAAGTCGTACGGTTGTTGCGTAATTTCACCTCAAAGTTGAGGTCTCATGTGTTAAACATAGGAAACTTAAAAAGTTTCACTTTTTTGGAGTTGTGTCAAAAAATTTCGAAACCGGGCAATGCTAACCAGTCGTGTCTTGGTATCAATAGAAAGGCTTGAATGAGGTCTGTGATTTGTTGGAGTTAGAATTTTGATTTAGGCTTCTACAAGTTTAATTTTGAACATTTAAAATTTGAAGCCGATTTAAAAGCGGGTCAAATTTTAAATGTTCAAAATTTGATTAAAAAATTTTCAAGACCTAAATCAAAATTCTAATATTTTGTTATTTCATTATTTTGTGGCACCCTTATTTTGTTTGATAGTTATATAGTTATAGTCAGGGGGGGGGGGGAACCATAAATAGGGAAGCAAGCCTCCAACTTCTTCTTCGTTTGGATTTGGATCGGTTTGAGTATACCGTTATGTACCGTGGGCAAATACCTATCCAATCGTATATTCAAACTTCTCGTACACCTCTCCTGTGTTTTTTTTTCGTCCGAATTTTTTGCGGTCCGTGGCGCAGTGCCCCAAAATTTTTTGCGTAATTTGGAAAAAAATTGCGCCACGCCTGTTTTCGCTCAAAAAAACCGATTTTTGTGTTATTTTATACTTTATTTAACGTTTTATCGCCACGCCAGAGAGGAGCCTTGGAAAATTTTACGCAATTCTTAGCGCGAAAGTGGGTGAATAGAATATATATGAAACATTTATCAGCAGGAATTTGTTGAAAATTGGACTTCGGAACTGTGAGTGTGTTTTCGCAAGAAGTTTGTCTTCTGAAAATTTTTTCGCGATTTCACTATCTTGTTTTCGACATATTATATAAATGAATACAACGTATTTTGATTATTTAACATTATGTGGTTTTAACGACATTAAAGAAAGATCAGAGACGAATATATACGCTAAAGAAAGAACGCTAATGTTAAAGCTGAGAACGAAATAGAACAATTATGTAGATGCGCCGAAGGCGCAAAAATTTTTCAAAAATGTCTTTTGTAGTTCAAACTTTTCAAGAAATTAATAAATAGTTGATTCAAAAACCGTCCATTTTCGTGTTCTAAGAAAATTGTGCGGCCACGTGCGAGGGGTAAGTTTCGTAGAGCTGAACAGATTATATCCATCTACAATTTTAATTTTTAATCAACGTACAAATCAAAATGCTTTGATGCCCCAAACAATTTTGCAAAGGCACTTTTGAATTATATATATAATGGAAAACAAAACATAGCTGATACAATACAACGCTTTAGCATCAACATCAATCAACAACAAGCAACCATAAAGTTTTGGAGTAAACTCAAATAAGCAAATGTACACACAAGGCGGGGGTCTGGGGGCGGCAGCCCCCAGCAAAAATTAGGAGAATTTTAAACTTTTTGACTCCAAATCGCATTTTTTAAGCATATTTTGGCTCAAAAATTTTTGCGCACTGTGGCGCAAAGGCCCAAAATTTTTTGCGTATTTCAGAAAAAAATTGCGTAATTTCGCAGTTTGTGGCGCAAAAAAAAACCCAGCACCTCTCTCAGCTTTGGCAGTAACAGGAGTTGTCCATGTTTTTTTTACCCGCGAATCGGGGAAAAAAACATGGCACGGATTTCTAGCAAGCAACCATTTAGAGTGGTTTAAAAGCGTTGTTTCAGCTGTTTTTAGCGTGCAAAACTACCTAGGCACCATTCTAGCGTCACAACAAGCTTAAAACCCGATTTTTTGGTCAAAACGCCAAATCCGCCGTACCTAACCTGTTTGGGCATGAAACCTGCTGGGAACTGGCCATAATATGCAGAATATCGCTAAAAATAAGTTATATAGTTGTGTTAAAAATTGCAATATCCCATCATTTTTTAAGTTTTTTCAAAATTTTCATTTTTACCATAGAAACTTATGAAACCTGGCATGTTGATGCTGCAAATCAAATTTTCGAGCTAGAAGCTTCAAAAATGCTCAAAGTTGGCATATGTTGAGTTTTTTAGCGGTTTTAAAGCATTCTCTTTCCTATAGAAGCATTAGTTACACCTTCCTGAAGCATACGCAAAAATTTGAAAATTTGGTCACCATGTTTTTCCCCGCTCTAGTGGACCCTATGTGGGGGAAAAACATGGTCACATTTTTTACTGGGTGCACGTAGGGGAAAATCACTATTACCATGTGATAGAGCAGGTCGAATTATGCCCGCATGCCAATTTATAGTAGCCAAAGTTTGATAGTTGGTTAGATATAGACTTGCAAACTTTCGAAAATCCTTAGCATTTTGGCTAATTTTGGGAGGTCAACTTTGGTCAAGTACTGTACTTACAGAATCAATCTTAGAAACCAATCTGGTACTGTAGGGTATACTTCTAGACTTGCTCTTTCTAATGGGCTATACTAGGCAGCTGCAACTACTATGGTTGGGGAGTAGGCGACCATGTTTTCCCCTTCTTTTCCGTCATGTTTCCCCCCCCCCCCCCCCTGACTATATAATATCATCTTTAAAGCAATTCATTAATAAGTAACTTTGGCAGAATCTGATTTTTCATTCAGTCCTTTTGTCAGCACACTTAAAAACGTGTTAACAATTGTTGTTGTACTTGTTTAGGGATAATTGCCCAGCTTGTGTATCAAATTAAAATCTGCACTGGAATATTTAATGTAAATCTCATATTGAATATTCGGCAAGACGTCGTTGTCTATTATATAAAATCGGCAAAATTTCTGCCTATTATATATAATATATATATAATAGGCAACTAAGATTGCCTATTATGAATAATCGGCAAAACTCCTTGCCTATTGTATATATACAATTATGAATATTCGGCATAACATATATACCAAAATAGAGAAATTTTTAGCCTCCCAGACCCCAGCAAAAATTTTTGTATTCCTCCCGAAATTTTTTCTGGCTCTCCAGGTATGGAGATGACAACCTCCCCCCAAGCACACAAAGACTGGGGGCACCGGAACCTGGCCCAGTCCCGGGTGTCAGGTTGTGGTGGTCATGTCTGGTGCTGACCGGGGCCAAAATTCACCGAGATTTTGTAAGTTTTTGACATTTTTTGACCAAAATTTTGGAATTTTGAAAGTTAAGAATAGGTTAAATTTTTCAAGTCTTTAGTTTCATTATTGGTTTAATTGAAAACAACAATAGTATTTTGTGTATATATGTCTGAAATGATAGCAAAACCAGAATTTTTAACAAAATTTTTGAAAGTTTATTATATGTACCCCCAATTTTCAGGCCCCAGCCCCGGTAGTGGCGGCCCCGGTGCATCTATATATAGTAAAGACAAGGTTGAAATGAAATATGTTAATATGAGCTGGTGTCTTTACATGCTCAACATTCCTTGGTAACAATTTGATTTTTGTTCAGGAAATTTTCAGGCTTAGTTGTTGCCTGGGCAATGTATCTCGTTCTGAACACCAACATATCTGTTCTCTCTGTCCTCATTCATTGCTCTGCTTCTTGATTGTGTTCTTCTGAACTTAAACCTCACTTGTCTTATGCACTTAATGTAAACCTTAATTTTAGATAAGTCTGGCTCAGTTTTGAAAGACCATTCTACTTTTGTTTTTCGCTTTGAAAAACTTTAATAAAGTGAGTCCCTCTAGCAGGATCTTGGTGTTGCTCACTGATGAAATCCAAACAATTCATGGGACTCTGAGCATGGAGGATGGTGTGATTCGTGCTCTTTGTCAGCTGTTCTCCAGACTACCACCTCCACATTTCATGATCGTTTCCACTAGCGGAAAATGGATCTGGACCTGCTCATCATACATATCCTTGGGTTTGACGTGGACGGTGGATATATTAATTAAAATTATATAAAGTGACTATTATGAAATTATGGTTCTATTGATGCAACGTGTCGACGTCTTTATAAATTGTCGGTTAAAATTAGACTTGGATTAGTCTGCAACTCTATGTTATCAATAGATGTAGAAACGTCACTTGTTTAGCTGAAATAATTGAGAGTACTTAATATAAATTATGAATGTTGCATATGGGAGATTTCTTCCCAGATTGCTGGAATGAAAACTGACAGGGAGATCCTATTGGCCTCGAGTTTTACAAATCGATCAGCTGATTGGTTTCTAAAACTTAATCGACCGAAAAGCTTTGTACAGTAACAATATTTTAGATTTAGTACTTACGATCGTGAACCTGTTGACGAAATCACTATAGTCCTCGAACCTTTCAACAGTGGTCACAACAAAATTTTGATCGGTCAATATTAGCCAAAACAAGAGCCAGTCATAGGTTCTAATTACCGCCGAGCAGACTGGATAGCTATGGAATCCTTTCTAGACACTGTTGACTGGGGAAATCTATTAAACTCCTCAGACATTAATGATACCAGACACATTTGAACATATTTTGTCCACAGCTATGAAAAAAATTGTTCCGAAAATGAAGCTTCGCTGTAGAGAAAAACCAGACTCCCATAGGAAATTCGCTGATTATTTTCAAAAACGCCAAAGCTGGCGGAAATATAAACTATCAGATCAAATAATGATTTGCTTCTGTATCAAAATTCTAGGCCAAAACTCTACGCAAAGCACTAAGGCCAAATATCAACATGAAATGGAGGAAAAGAATACTCCAGACAAATGATCAGAAAAAGCTTTTTCGGTTTGATTAAAAACAAACTCTCCTCAAAAAAATTAACCCGAACGTACGTAAC
>JASAND010018680.1:0-22689 GCA_030248195.1 Trissonchulus latispiculum
TCGTCGTCGTCGTCGTCTTCGGTGGTCGATCAGGATGGGCAATCCTATACTCGGTGGACTCCAAGGAGGCCACTGCTACCCAAGAAGCGAAGAACAGGCTCAGGGTCGGTGCGGAGACATGATAGTTCTGGGGTCGGGCCTAGTTCGGCCAGACGTTGGTTGGTTAGTGCCGGGCAATGCAGTAACAAGTGATCAACAGTATCTGGGAGGCTTGAGTCACAGCGGGTACAGTTGGGGGATGGGAACCTGGTAGGGTCAACAGTGTGCCGGTAAGAAGCCAGCAGCCACGATTTACCGCTGCGAAGCTGGCTGAGGAGGACTCTGTCATGCCTCCCTAAGGAAGCTTCATACTGGGGAGAGACTGGCCCCAGCCTCCCATAGATAGCAAGGGCCCGAGGATGAGAGAGGTGGTGGTACCAGGATGAGGTAAAGTGCCTGCGGATTGCTGCCTTAGCTGTGGAGAGGTCGACAGGGACATCAAACTGTGGCAGGGTAGTTGCAGTACCAGCCAGTTCATCTGCTTCTTCGTTGCCTGGCAGTCCCGCGTGTCCAGGCACCCACTGAACTGTGAGACTGAGATTTCTCAGCCTGTGAAGCAGGTTCCAGACGCTGGACAATAGTTCGCTGAAGGAGCCACGTACCCCAGCCCGGAGTAGTCGGACAACGGACTGCGAGTCAGTACAGATTCTGACTTTGCAGTTCTCGGACAGTAGGTGGAAGTTGTCGGTAAGCCATAGGAGTGCTGTGTGGACCGCCAACAGTTCAGCGCGGAAGCTGGAGCAGAGTTGTCCCGCCGGTTTGCAGATTTTAACCGGCTCCGTTCCGTCCGTGAATGTTATCAGGGTTCCACTTCCACCGTTTGAGACTCCACCCTTGGCTGCACCATCAGTCCAGATGATAATATCCGCCTGGGGCAAAGCTGAAAGGGTTGCCTGGGCAACCTGCTTCCTGACTTCCGGCGGGTCAGATCTTCGGCATCTGGTCGCCAGCGTAGGGTATGCAGCCACCGGAGCGAAACGGTCCTTCGGATGGATTAGATCGACTGATTTCAATGGTTCCCTTCGGATATTTCCCAAACCAGCCTTCTCAGAGGAGCCGGCAGCCGCCGTTCTCCAGGAAGTCTGGGACTTGAGAGTTCTGGAACAGTCTGGAGGAGCGGAACATATGAGCTTCCTTGGGTTGCTGTCTGGTAGCCTGACTGATCGTTCGTAGGATTCAGCGGCCAACTGGTGGGATCTGAGAGAAATGGGTAGCAGGTTGGCTTCTAGCTGAAGGATTTCGATGGGAGCCGCCCTGAGGCATCCTGTTATAGATCTGGCTGCTACATTCTGGATTTTCTCCAAGGTTTCAATATGAGTTCTGGCAGCGCACGGCATCCAAGCCCCGCCGCAGTAGTCAATGGCCGATCGGATGAAGGATAGGTACAGCAGGCGAAGATCTTCTTTGGAACAGCCCCACTTGGTGCTAGCGACTGCGCTGAGGGCTTTCATCCTGTGAGAGGCTTTCGATTTCAGCTTTGCCACATGAGCGCCAAAGTTTAGTAGACGGTCAAATGTCACCCCCAAGAAGACTGGACTGGAGGTGAATGGGATTTGCTGGCCGTCGATCGTCAGGCGTGGTCTGAAGTTAGCTTCCTTGTTGCAGGTGGTAAATACACTGCACTCGGACTTCTGAGGGTTAATTTGGAGCTTCCACTTCTTTGTCCATTGCACAATAGAGTCCAAACTTTGCTGCATTATGGTCTGGGCCCTGGGTAAAGAACTGTCCTGGACCCAAATGGCCAGATCGTCAGCAAACAAGGAAGCATGTACCCCGGCTGGGAGTTGATGGAGGATGTCGTTGATGAACAGCAGAAACAGAGAGGGTGAAAGGCAGCAGCCCTGGGGAACTCCATGGTGGAATTTCCTGAAATTGCTGATTGCCCCGTTGTATTCCACTGCTGCAAGTCTATCAGAGAGGAAGTTTCTTAGCCATCGGACTGCGCATGAAGGGAGGCCTAGGTCGAGCAGCTTCCTGAATAGGCCCCCTTTCCACACTGTGTCGAAGGCTCGCTGAAAGTCAATGAGGGCCAGCAGAGTACGCTTGGGAGGTCTCTTGGCTGAGAAACCATCGACCACTGATTGGACAAGACGGATAACATGGTCTTCCGTAGAGTGGAGGGACCTGAAGCCAGCCTGCCTGCAGTCGAGGATATTTTTGGATTCCATCCAGTGGGACAGTCTGTTCTTGATTAGCCTTTCCATGAGTTTCGCCAAACAGCTGGTCAAACTGACTGGCCGGTACGATTCTATTCGGTTAGCCGGCTTTCCTCGTTTCGCCACTGGAATAATCTTCGCTCGACGCCACGCAGACGGGACCACCCCTGACAGCCAGGATCGGTTGAAGAGATCGAGTAGTGCTGCATGAGCATTCTGGCTCAGGTTCTTCAGCATTTCATTCGAAATCTGGTCTAGGCCAGCTGCCTTTTTGAGTGGGAGATCGTTGATGGCTGCTTGGTATTCGTCTTTGCTGAAGGGGCTGCACATAGGTGGCTGGACAGACGTTCGGCAGCGGCATTGCTGTTTCAGGTCATGTTTGACCCCCCGTAGGAGGGGCCTGTCCTCCTTTGACGTTCTCAGGTGGCTCACTCTGGCGTATTCCTTCACAAATCCTCTAGCCTTGTCGCGGTTGGTGGTTAGTTGTTTGGTGCCGAGCAGGAGGGATTGACCCGATGCCGTTGTTGTATTCTTCCCATCAATAGACCTGAGTGTTTTCATGACCTTGGCAGGATTGGTTCTAGGGGACAGAGTAGCAACGAAATCCTGCCAGCTGGAGCGCTTGGCTTCCCTGATCATTGCAGATAGCGATCGTTCGGCTTCCCTCCACCGAAGCCTGGACTCTTCAGATTTGGACCTGAGGAAGGCCCTCTTCAGTGATCTGGCTTCGTTGAGGGCCGCGGTGACTTCGTCAGACCACCAGCATTTGGGAATTCTGCGCCGGTTCCGTGGAATATTATCGGCAGCTGCTTGGAGGACGACCTGGGTTAGCTGGCGGTTCAGGCGGTGGACTGACATTTGCTGATCCGAAGAAGAGATCTGCAGAAGTTCGTCCAATTGTGCCTGGAAACCAGGCCAGTCGGCCCTTTCGTAGCAGAAGTATCGCTTGAGGGGGGGTTTGCCGAGCGAGCAAGACAGGGTAAGGTCACATAGTATCGGGTTGTGGTCAGAGATGGGTGCATCCAGGACTTGCCAGGAAAAACGGCCGTTCCAGGCCGGGTGGAGGATGGTGAGGTCAGGACTGGATTGTCCGCCCGTTTGCGGGTTCAGTCTGGTGGGGGTACCGTCGTTTGCCAGGGTTAGGCCGGAAGAGAGGATCCAGTCCTCCACAGATTCCCCTACTGAGTTAGGGGGCTGCAGGTGATCCCAGGCGGCCACATGGGCATTGAAATCTCCGGAAATCACTGCTCTTCCCTGGGAGCAGATGTAAGATGGATCAAAGTTCTGATGGCGTTGGTCTTGGGCGACATTGACAATGGGGGGAACATAGATGTTGGATAGGGGGATAGGTCCTGACCCGGACTGGATATGGATCACCACCGCATCAGTGGTGAGGTCTGTCGGGGCTAGGTAGTTTCTGTCATCAACCGAATATCCAATCCCTTTCCTGATGAGCGTGGCAACTCCGCCCCCAGTCGTATGACCCTGTTGCCTGCCGGTCCTGCGGTAGGCATGAACTTCGTCAAATTGTTTCAGGCCGACGGTCTCCCCAGGCCTGAGCCAGGTTTCTTGTAGCAGAATAACGTCCGCCTCCAAATCTTCTGCCATTTTCTCGAGGACAGGCCGTTTTCTACCGACTGACCCGACGTTCCATTGGAGGATTCGCAGTTTGTTTTTTCCCTTGGGCAGAGGTTGCTGATCACTGGAGTTGGGCCAGATGGGAGGAGGGAGTGTTGCAGAACCAGCTGCAGAGTTAGGGGCAGAGGAGAGGGAAGGGAGAGAGGGAGTAGGCGCGGTAGGGGCAGGTCGGATGGTGGGCGAGGGTGGCTGGGGTCCAGCCGCCAGGCTGCCTGTACAGTTCGGACAGCTATAGTTGTCCACATCCCATTGAGATAGGGCCGATATTTCGCGGGTTGACAGGTTGGAGCATTTTCCGCTATGGACCCATAGCCTGCAGGTCCTGCATTTCACCGAAAAGTCACGGTAGCCGACCCCTTTCCCACAAGATGGGCAGGGCCACCTAGGGGTAGCGGTGGCAGGTAGTGGTCCTGGATTGGGCTCGATGTCACCGGCAGCCAGCAGGAGGAGGGCCCAGTATGCCGGGTTACCGGGCCCTCCCGTCAAAAACCCGACTGATGAGGTTCTTCGCTTCTGAGAAGGGTAGCAACCACGGGGATGTGAAGTCCATTTTGTGGGAAGCCGCCCCACTGCGGCAAAGCGGACATCTTCGGGGCAGAGTTCCTGGTTCAAGCTACTGGAGATAGTTGGAAGGCTGAAATTTTGCATACAAAGGTTATTGGGCATGGGGAATGCACTGGTGGTGTTACTTTGGTGGTCCGACCTATGCCTGGCCAGATCTGGTTCAACTGGTTCAAAGTTGAACCAGTTCCTGGTTCAAGCTACTGGAGATAGTTGGAAGGCTGAAATTTTGCATACAAAGGTTATTGGGCATGGGGAATTCACTGGTGGTGTTACTTTGGTGATCCGACCCATGGCTGGCCAGATCTGGTTCAACTGGTTCAAAGTTGAACCAGGTCATGGTTCAAGCAACTGGAGATAGCTGGAAGGCTGAAATTTGGCATACAAAGGTTATTGGGCATGGGGAATTCACTGGTGGTGTTTCTTTGGTGATCCGACCCATGGCTGGCCAGATCTGGTTCAACTGGTTCAAAATTGAACCAGTTCCTCGTTCAAGCTACTGGAGATAGCTGGAAGGCTGAAATCTTGCATACAAAGGTTATTGGGCATGGGGAATTCACTGGTGGTGCTACTTTGGTGATCCGACTCATGGCTGGCCAGATCTGGTTCAACTGGTTCAAAGTTGAACCAGTTCCTGGTTCAAGCAACTGGAGATAGCTAGAAGGCTGAAATTTTGCATACAAAGGTTATTGGGCATGGGGAATTCACTGGTGGTGTTACTTTGGTGATCCGACCCATGGCTGGCCAGATCTGGTTCAACTGGTTCAAAGTTGAACCAGTTCCTGGTTCAAGCTACTGGAGATAGCTGGAAGGCTGAAATTTGCATACAAAGGTTATTGGGCATGGGGAATTCACTGGTGGTGTTACTTTGGTGATCCGACCCATGGCTGGCCAGATCTGGTTCAACTGGTTCAAAGTTGAACCAGTTCCTGGTTCAAGCTACTGGAGATAGCTAGAAGGCTGAAATTTTGCATACAAAGGTTATTGGGCATGGGGAATTCACTGGTGGTGTTACTTTGGTGATCCGACCCATGGCTGGCCAGATCTGGTTCAACTGGTTCAAAGTTGAACCAGTTCCTGGTTCAAGCTACTGGAGATAGCTGGAAGGCTGAAATTTTGCATACAAAGGTTATTGGGCATGGGGAATTCACTGGTGGTGTTACTTTGGTGATCCGACCCATGGCTGGCCAGATCTGGTTCAACTGGTTCAAAGTTGAACCAGTTCCTGGTTCAAGCTACTGGAGATAGGTGGAAGGCTGAAATTTTGCATACAAAGGTTATTGGGCAGGGGGAATTCACTGGTGGTGATACTTTGCTGATCTGACCCATGGCAGGCCAGACATGGTTCAACTGGTTCAAAGTTGAACCAGTTCCTGGTTCAAGCTACTGGAGATAGCTGGAAGGCTGAAATTTTGCATACAAAGGTTGTTGGGCATGGGGAATTCACTGGTGGTGTTACTTTGGTGATCCGACCCATGGCTGGCCAGATCTGGTTCAACTGGTTCAAAATTGAACCAGTTCCTGGTTCAAGCTACTGGAGATAGTTGGAAGGCTGAAATTTTGCATACAAAGGTTATTGGGCATGGGGAATTCACTGGTGGTGTTACTTTGGTGATCCGACCCATGCCTGGCCAGATCTGGTTCAACTGGTTCAAAGTTGAACCAGGTCCTGGTTCAAGCAACTGGAGATAGCTAGAAGACTGAAATTTTGCATACAAAGGTTATTGGGCAAGGGGAATTCACTGGTGGTGTAACTTTGGTGATCCGACCGATGGATGGCCAGATCTGGTTCAACTGGTTCAATGTTGAACCAGTTCCTGGTTCAAGCTACTGGAGATAGCTGAAAGGCTGAAATTTTGCATACAAAGGTTATTGGGCAAGGGGAATTCACTGGTGGTGTAACTTTGGTGATCCTACCCATGGCTGGCCAGATCTGATTCAACTGGCTCAAAGTTGAACCAGTTCCTGGTTCAACCTACTGGAGATAGCTGAAAGGCTGAAATCTTGCATACAAAGGTTATTGGGCATGGGGAATTCACTAGTGGTGTTACTTTGCTGATCTGACCCATGGCTGGCCAGATCTGGTTCAACTGGTTCAAAGTTGAACCAGTTCCTGGTTCAAGCTACTGGAGATAGCTAGAAGGCTGAAATTTTGCATACAAAGGTTATTGGGCATGGGGAATTCACTGGTGGTGTTACTTTGGTGATCCGACCCATGCCTGGCCAGATCTGGTTCAACTGGTTCAAAATTGAACCAGTTCCTGGTTCAAGCTACTGGAGATAGTTGGAAGGCTGAAATTTTGCATACAAAGGTTATTTTATGGGGAATTCACTGGTGGTGTTACTTTGGTGATCCGACCCATGCCTGGCCAGATCTGGTTCAACTGGTTCAAAGTTGAACCAGTTCCTGGTTCAAGCTACTGGAGATAGTTGGAAGGCTGAAATTTTGCATACAAAGGTTATTGGGCATGGGGAATTCACTGGTGGTGTTACTTTGGTGATCCGACCCATGCCTGGCCAGATCTGGTTCAACTGGTTCAAAGTTGAACCAGTTCCTGGTTCAAGCTACTGGAGATAGTTGGAAGGCTGAAATTTTGCATACAAAGGTTATTGGGCATGGGGAATTCACTGGTGGTGTTACTTTGGTGATCCGACCTATGCCTGGCCAGATCTGGTTCAGTTCAACTGGTTCAAAGTTGAACCAGTTCCTGGTTCAAGCTACTGGAGATAGCTAGAAGGCTGAAATTTTGCATACAAAGGTTATTGGGCATGGGGAATTCACTAGTGGTGTTACTTTGGTGATCCGACCTATGCCTGGCCAGATCTGGTTCAACTGGTTCAAAGTTGAACCAGTTCCTGGTTCAAGCTACTGGAGATAGTTGGAAGGCTGAAATTTTGCATACAAAGGTTATTGGGCATGGGGAATTCACTGGTGGTGTTACTTTGGTGATCCAACCCATGGCTGGCCAGATCTGGTTCAACTGGTTCAAAGTTGAACCAGTTCCTGGTTCAAGCTACTGGAGATAGCTAGAAGGCTGAAATTTTGCATACAAAAGTTATTGGGCATGGGGAATTCACTAGTGGTGTTACTTTGCTGATCTGACCCATGGCTGGCCAGATATGGTTCAACTGGTCCAGTGTTGAACCAGTTCCTGGTTCAAGCTACTGGAGATAGTTGGAAGGCTGAAATTTTGCATACAAAGGTTATTGGGCATGGGGAATTCAGTGGTGGTGTAACTTTGGTGATCCAACCCATGGCTGGCCAGATCTGGTTCAACTGGTTCAAAGTTGAACCAGGTCCTGGTTCAAGCTACTGGAGATAGCTAGAAGGCTGAAATTTTGCATACAAAGGTTATTGGGCATGGGGAATTCACTGGTGGTGTAACTTTGGTGATCCGACCCATGGCTGGCCAGATCTGGTTCAACTGGTTCAATGTTGAACCAGTTCCTGGTTCAAGCTACTGGAGATAGCTAGAAGGCTGAAATTTTGCATACAAAGGTTATTGGGCATGGGGAATTCACTGGTGGTGTAACTTTGGTGATCCTACCCATGGCTGGCCAGATCTGGTTCAACTGGTTCAAAGTTGAACCAGTTCCTGGTTCAAGCTACTGGAGATAGTTGGAAGGCTGAAATTTTGCATACAAAGGTTATTGGGCATGGGGAATTCACTGGTGGTGTTACTTTGGTGATCCGACCCATGGCTGGCCAGATCTGGTTCAACTGGTTCAGTGTTGAACCAGTTCCTGGTTCAAGCTACTGGAGATAGCTAGAAGGCTGAAATTTTGCATACAAAGGTTATTGGGCATGGGGAATTCACTGGTGGTGTTACTTTGGTGATCCGACCCATGGCTGGCCAGATCTGGTTCAACTGGTTCAAAGTTGAACCAGTTCCTGGTTCAAGCTACTGGAGATAGCTAGAAGGCTGAAATTTTGCATACAAAGGTTATTGGGCATGGGGAATTCACTGGTGGTGTTACTTTGGTGATCCGACCCATGGCTGGCCAGATCTGGTTCAACTGGTTCAAAGTTGAACCAGTTCCTGGTTCAAGCTACTGGAGATAGCTAGAAGGCTGAAATTTTGCATACAAAGGTTATTGGGCATGGGGAATTCACTGGTGGTGTTACTTTGGTGATCCGACCCATGGCTGGCCAGATCTGGTTCAACTGGTTCAAAGTTGAACCAGTTCCTGGTTCAAGCTACTGGAGATAGTTGGAAGGCTGAAATTTTGCATACAAAGGTTATTCTGGGCATGGGGAATTCACTGGTGGTGTTACTTTGGTGATCCGACCCATGGCTGGCCAGATCTGGTTCAACTGGTTCAAAGTTGAACCAGTTCCTGGTTCAAGCTACTGGAGATAGCTAGAAGGCTGAAATTTTGCATACAAAGGTTATTGGAAAACATAAGCATCCAGGGGAATTCACTGGAATCTGGTTCAACTGTTCATTAAAAGTTGAACCAGTTCCTGCGTTCAAGCTACTTGGAGATATACAAAACAAAGGCTGAAATTTTGCATACAAAGGTTGTTGGGCATGGGGAATTCAGTGGTGGTGTAACTTTGGTGATCCAACCCATGGCTGGCCAGATCTGGTTCAACTGGTTCAAAGTTGAACCAGTTCCTGGTTCAAGCTACTGGAGATAGCTAGAAGGCTGAAATTTTGCATACAAAGGTTATTGGGCAAGGGGAATTCACTGGTGGTGTAACTTTGGTGATCCGACCCATGGCTGGCCAGATCTGGTTCAACTGGTTCAATGTTGAACCAGTTCCTGGTTCAAGCTACTGGAGATAGCTAGAAGGCTGAAATCTTGCATACAAAGGTTGTTGGGCATGGGGAATTCAGTGGTGGTGTAACTTTGCTGATCTGACCCATGGCTGGCCAGATCTGGTTCAACTGGTTCAAAGTTGAACCAGTTCCTGGTTCAAGCTACTGGAGATAGCTGAAAGGCTGAAATCTTGCATACAAAGGTTATTGGGCATGGGGAATTCACTAGTGGTGTTACTTTGCTGATCTGACCCATGGCTGGCCAGATCTGGTTCAACTGGTTCAAAGTTGAACCAGTTCCTGGTTCAAGCTACTGGAGATAGCTGAAAGGCTGAAATTTTGCATGCAAAGCTTATTGGGTATGGGGAATTCACTGGTGGAATTTGTGATTGCTACTGCCACAGTTATGGTAGCGTTCCCAAAAACTAGACTGAGGACAAGTATGAAAAATGCTCCTTGCAGTCGCATGAAAAAGTTAATATGAGCTATGATGGTCAACATTTAAATGTGTCAAGGACAAGATTTAAAATGTTTAATATGAGCCAACATCTAAATAAGTAGAGGACAAGATGTAAACGGCTAATATGAGCCGCTACGTTTCTCTTGGGCTCATATTGACGCGACTAAAATGGCAAACATATACAGTTTACGGTTGGCATATAAGCATCAATGTTTATAAACGATTTGATTGGCTTGGGAATATTGAATTAATGTGATGATTGCGATGATAACTTCAAATGTGATTTCTCAAGATTTCACAACATGTGTAAGTTCCACATTTTCGTTTCTTCATTAGATTGGACTTCGGTTTCGTTTTGTTGACTTTATGTGGTGGCCTTAAATGTGTACTTGGATGTAGCGGTGGAGAAGAAAACATTTACGTACAGCTTTGCAAAATTAATGTTTATGCGTCGTTATTCATGCAAGCCATTTCAGTGTTGGATTAAAAGTAAGCAAAAGCTAAATGAGCGTCAATATGAGCCCAAGAGAAACGTAGCGGCTCATATTAGCCGTTTACATCTTGTCCTCTACTTATTTAGATGTTGGCTCATATTAAACATTTTAAATCTTGTCCTTGACACATTTAAATGTTGACCATCATAGCTCATATTAACTTTTTTATGCGACTGCAAGGAGCATTTTTCGTACTTGTATAAACAAACAAAACAAAACAAACAAGTGTTTATTCAGTAAAAACTCGCAAGAACACCGAAACACATTTACTGAAAAGGAATACAAAGAGTTGTAACACAACTGCTAACAAGTATCCATCATAAAAAATCAAAACCATAAAAAACTAAAATAGTCAACAATAAAACTGGCATCAAACATCTTACGTACATATAGTCAATACAAGAAGCAAAAATGCAAAGGAGCAAAAAGAGCGTCTTAAAACAACTGAATCGAGTTATTGAGTATATACATAAGTACTAGAACAAAAGGCAATACTCCACCAAATTCCAGTTGTTGAGCCTTTGCTTGAAACTGTTTACGGTAGGAGCGTTAACGATATCGGAAGGTAAACTGTTCCAAATTCTCAATACTCTATTTGTAAAGAAAAACTTCTTGTCATTTCTACGAAATCGTGTTCCCATTAACATATAATTATGACCGCGTAAACTGGAAGCCGGTCTAAAACTAAAAAAATCCGAAACATTTACATCGTCAATACCGCGAATAATTCTAAAACATTGTACGAGATCCGTTTTAATTCTGCGAAGCTCAAGGCTCTCCATACCTAAAATATTCAACCTCTCGGCATAGGATTTGTTTCTCAAGCCCGGAATTCTTTTCGTGAAACGTTTCTGTACATTTTCAATAGCCTTAATATCCTTAACTAAATGTGGATTCCAAACAGCAGAGTTATATTTTACAATCGGACGTATGTACGTAGTAAACATTGAGCACAAAAAATCAGTATTACGACATCTAAAAGTTCTAAACAAAACATTCGTACGCTGTGCGGCCTTCCCAATCATTTTTGTGTAGTGATCACAAAATTTTAAATTATTGTCTACAACCACACCCAGATCCTTTACATTAGAAACCGTAGGTATTTGAATATCATCGACTGTATATTCCCGTAGGGGGTTGAAATTGCCAAGGTGAAGGAGCACACATTTTTCAAGAGCAACTTTCAACTGGTTTTCATTGGACCATCTGAAGAGGTTTTCAATATCAGTTAAAAGCGCCTGGAACTCGAGATCCGTTTTACAAGCAAAATATAATTTAGTATCGTCAGCATAAATTTTAATGTGACTCGTATTAACACGACTAACAACATCATTTATATACACAAGGAAGAGGAGAGGTCCTAATACACTACCCTGTGGGACCCCGCTTACTACTTCAAAACTGTTAGAAAGGTTGCCGTTAACCTTAACCCTTTGAGAGCGACCACTTAAGGTGCTGGTTTCCCTTCGGGTATTTTTGACTCCTACGGCTTTAATCCTTTACGCAAAGGGCTAAAACTTACGAAATAACCCATTTCCGTGCTCTTTAACATTTTAGGACCAGTCCCGTATTCTTAGGTCAAAAGATAAGAAAGTTTTAGTTTTTGGCCTTAAGCTCCCAGTAGGTAGACAAGACACGGGATTGGTTGGTATGGCTGGAAAGAGGACTCGAAAATGAACATTTTTGCTCTTACAACATTTGAGCTGTCTCCAGTGGTTAAGTCAGTATAAGCAAAAAACTGTTTTTAGGGTCAAAAAATGGCCTTTTTCGAGGAAATCAGTTTTTTCAGAATTACTGCCACATGTTAAGGACAAAATTGGCTTAGTTATACTCAATCGATACATCGTCCAAATGCACATTTTATGAATGCCTATTAGCAGGACTTTATTGCTTTCAGCTAGAGATTTGGCCGAATAACCATTTTGGCAAAACTGCGATTATTTTGTTTCGAACATCGATTTCTCAAAAACTACTCGACGGATTCCGGAGATTTTCGGCAGAATCGAAGTTCGCACTTCTGCGGAGGGACGTTTTTCTTGGTTTTGGCTAAAACTTATTGAGTTGCAAGAAAACTCAATGCGAAGTTGCGAAATTTCGTGTTACTGTGCATTTGGCCTATTTTCTCGACCGTTAAGACCTGCTGAGCCAAATCCAAAAAAACGTCCCTCGGCCCATATGTCCTTCATATTGTGGCACAACAAGAACTTTTGGCCGATTCTTCAGTTTTGAGAAATCGATGTTCAAAAACTTTTGGTCTATATTCATCCTGTTAGATGTCAGCATGTCCGAAAATTTCAGCAATTTTTTTGCTAATTTTGCCAGTTCTGTAAGCTCATGTGAATGTACAGATAATAAGCTTTAAAACGATGTATAAAGCTCTTTGCAACTCCCAAAATTGCGAAAGTTATAGCGTTTCAAAAAAACACCAAAAAAGCACTGCACAAAAGGATACCACCACCTTAAGAAAGAATCAATCCAGTTGCTGGTATATATATACGTGATATACGTATATCATAGGGGGCGCGGCAGCGACCCCTATATGTGTGAAAAGTGGCTGGAGACAGTGTAAAATAAGCTGCGCAAAATCCTGCGCAGATCCTGCGCAGATTTCATGCGCAAATTGTAGAGCACATCGAGTTTAGTATGTCTGTGAAGTTTCAGCCCCGTATCACTTACCGTTAAAAAGTTGCGCCCCGTGCCAGTTATGGCGGCGATGTTTTTTCCGGTTTCTCCTATTTGATGGTTGTATTGTACATAATGTTCGCAGCTTTCACGTGATCTGCAGCGGTGGGCCAACCTAAAGGGCTATGGGGTCTGGTAGTACCCTCTAAAGAATTTAAGAATCACAACTTTTTTTGCGTCGCAGCTGCGCCACAGCGCCGCAGTCGGCTCATAGCGAAAAGTGACCATTTTTGTGGTCGTCGCTCAGGTCGAACGTTACGAGCTGGAGCTGATTTCTTTTTATATTCAGAAATTACATTTATTGAACTAACTAACGGTCCAGGTTGCGTTTCTCTATCACTTCCCTAGCGACCACAGTGGTCCGTCGAAAATGGCGAAAAATCGAAATTTCTCGCTATCTATTTAACTTTGAAAGCTCAAATCTTCCATACAATGGTTTTCTGACACGGAGAATCGATTCCCGCAGTCAGTTTTACCGTCAGGCCCACCCATCTTGCTGGGCTGGTTCCACTTTTCCGTCTGGAGGGTCATGTCGGCAACCGCTTCCTGGAGGTCCATACTAGGCTCTACTTGGCGTCTCAAAACTTTGTCCATAGGGGTTTTCTGGTGCGCCCAGCTCATTCACGGTATCCGTTTTGCCGTCCGACGCACCTATTTTGCTGGGCTGGTTCCACTATACCGTCGGGAGGGTCAGTCGGGTGGCGGGGGTCAAGTAGTCGAAATTAAAATTTTTCAAAAGTGGTCAAATTTGGCATCAAATGAAAGCTCTAAGTGAGCTGAGCAACTTTTGTCATAGAACTGCGTTCCCAAAGCGGCTATAGAGTGCTGTGGTTTGGTGGGGTGGGGTGGGGACTTAGGCTATTTTGGGTCAAAATTAAAATTTTTCAAAAGTAGTCAGATGTGGTATAGAATGAAAGGCCGAAATGAGCTGAGCTACTTTTGTCATAGAACTGCATACACAAAGTAGCTGTAGAGTGCTGTGCTGTGTTTTTTGCGAAAAAAACTGCGAAATTCCGCGCTTTTTTTGAAAATTCCGCAACTTTTTTCGGAGCTCTGCGTAAAGTTCTGCAAAAATTTTGGCCTTGAGTAGAAATTTTCAGTTGTCTCAGATGAAAATTTAACATATTTCACATACTTTTTGAAGCAAATTTTCAAAAAATTTCCGCGCCTTCGGCGCGTATTTCTATACGTAGACACCTTTTAATCTTAGCCGAGTTAGAATGCATGGTGACAGCTATGCAATGAAGTTCTTTTAGCGTTGAAAAATTTGCCAAAGCATTTTCTTTAACAATTTTAGCCTTTTAGCAGTTTGCTTATATTTTACGATTTTACTGCCTGCCGAAACTAAACTTTTGAGAATTTCCATGGTTTACAAAATTTTCTCAGCTTCTGGGGGCTCCGCCCCCAGACCCCCGCGTGTCTCTTCACTGTTTATTTTTATGTATACATATTTATTTATACTTATATATTAGGGATCGACCGGATACAAAATTTTGCCGGATCCGGACCCGGATCCAGTTTGGATCCGGCCGGATCCGGATCCGGATCTAGTCATCAAAATACATGCAAATTTTTAAAATTTTGTTCTTTGATTTTGTTAATGCTTATAGGGTTTTTTATAGTTTTGGTAATGCATCAATGCAGGTAGTGAATTTATTTAATAATTTTCAGCAATTTCGCTGTGTTTGATATATACTGCAAATGAGTTAACAAACATTTAGCCTAAAAGAAACTATTTTCACTAAGTATATATATCTAAAGAATTTTTGAAATGTGTGGGCCGCAGCCGCACACATGGGACAGTTTACAATAAAAGTTTTTCAACAAAATCAGCAGATTAGTAGATTAACATTACCTATACCTTCCCATTAACTTCTTACATGGGGCTTGAGAAGAACATAAAACCAATCCTTGAACATCTTAACAATTTCACTGAAGTTAAATTTTTTGAGTTTACAAGTCGTTTAGGCTTACTGGTCTAATAATTTTGCAATACATAAGAAATGTTTGACGTCGTGCATATGGGTGATATAGTCCAGATTGTCCGGGATGGTGAGGTGCCCTTGCGTCTGGCAAAGCGAGCACCCCGTAAGCGAGATAAAACCAGCCCGTCATTTTCCCGACCTTCGACCGCTACCTCTAATCCCTTGAGCTTTCACTGTGGAGTTGCTGGCCACAATATTAGGGCTTGCCGACTTAGAGGACGAGGACCTATCCGGTGCTTTAGGTGTAACCACAGGCAGGGCACAAACAAAGATATTGCCCATTTATTGAAACGCTGGTGAATGATGTGGCCCATCCCATCCCTCTATTGTTCCTCACCCAAGCTGATTCCGACGTAGTCAGACGGGAAAAGGAAACTCCCGGCCAGTGCCGATCTCCTACCGGAATGCCATTTTGAAGGCACGGCCAAGTTAGGTACTTGGCCGTGTTAGTTAGTATACTATCACCAGCTGCACACGGTCTGCAGACCTAGGCGACAGCACGGAAACACCCAATTCCTTCCCCTCCATCGATGCTAGAGAAACCACGACTGAAAAACGAGAAACCAAACTTCTACTACCACTACTACTACTACTACTACTGCTGCTGCTGCTGCTGCTGCTGCTGCTGCTGCTACTGCTGCTATTACTAGTACTGCTCTTGCTGCCGCTGTTGCTACCGAAACAGATGCCCACCGAACTGATGGTTTGAAGGCAAGTGTAAAGACTGTGTTATGTAATTTGCGTAGTCTGTTTAACAAGTTTTTAAATTTTCATTTCGAAATATGTCTGCAGGAAAACTACCCAGATGTTATATGTTTGACAGAAACGTGGTTGCACTCTGGCTGCCCAGATAGTTTGTTCCTATGTAAAAACATGTATTCTATTTATAGAAAAGATCGACCTGATGATAGAAGGGGAGGGGGGGGGGTGGCAATTATGGTCAAAAAGACAATCACAAGCAGGGAGTTACAGCTGCCAAATTTGGGGGATTTGGAGGGTATTGCCGTTAAAATCAGGGGATTAAGTTCAGCATCATGTTGTATTTATTGTACTTTGTATCGAACTTCAGTCACTGAGGTTGATTGTCTAGTACCCCTCCAAAATTGTCTGAATTTTTTGATCGGGAAGAATAAGCACTTAATTATTACTGGAGATCTAAACTTACCTGGAATAGACTGGTCTGTTCCAAGAGCTTGCGTAAACTTTATGCAAGATGCTTTTATGAATTCGTTTTTGGAACTTGGTTTCTCTCAAAAAGTACTCATTCCAACAAGGGGGGAATCTATTCTTGATTTAGTTTTTGAAAGCGTACCAAACTTAGTTTCGGATGTTAAGATTCTACCTCCAGTAGCTAATAGCGATCATTGCACTGTAAGTTTTTCTTCGAATCTGGATATTGTTAACCCCGGGGATAACAGGTGCCAGTTTTTTTGTTGGGATAGGGTTGATTTTGTAGGGGTAATGATGGAACTCGAAATAATAAATTGGCCCATTTTACTTCAAAATTGTATTTCTGTGAATGATAAGTGGAATGTTTTTAAAAATGTATATATGTACAAAGCTGATAGAGGAATATGTTCCAAAAAAATCAGTTTAGTCGGGAGGAAAGCAAAAATTTCCACGTCATATCAGGCAACTTCTACACAAAAAGAGGGCATTGCATAAAAAATTCAAACGTTCTGCTGATGTATTGGATGGTAACCGATACAGACAGTCTGTGGCTAAATGTGATGAAGCTATTGCAAAATTTTACTGATCGCGCGAAGCAAAGTTTCTGGCGGAGCCTTCTAACGCTCAGTTTTTTAAGTACGTAAAACACAAACTGTCTTCTCCAGAAGGCATCTCTGTTCTCACCAAAGGCGAGACCTCCGCTGTAGATGAGTATGAAAAGGCAAATTTTCTAAATGACCAGTTTCAATCTGTTTTTATGCGGGACAATGGAGTCGATATTAGCCCTACGGTGAAAGTTTTTGATAGCGAATTTCAAAATATCCAATTCACTCGAAAGTCTATTATTGACGCAATCAGCTCGATAAAATTCAAGTCAGCTGCAGGTCCCGACAATATACCTTCCCAGTTCTTGAAACTCTTTAAAACCCAATTGTGTATCCCTTTACAGATCATATTTCAGCAGTCCTATGACGAGGGGGTCCTACCAGACGACTGGTTAGCTGCCCATGTTATACCTATATTCAAAGGTAAAGGGTCGAGAACGGACCCTGCAAATTATCGGCCTGTATCCCTCACTAGTATCTGCTGCAAGATAATGGAAAAGATAATTAAGAAACATCTTTTAAATCATCTTCTCCAAAACAATCTGATCTCCAAGCACCAACATGGTTTCATGTCAAATAGGTCTACTCAAACCCAACTTCTCGAGTGCTTGAAATTATGGATAGACGCTAGAAATATTAAAAATGGGGTAAAAGCGCTGTATTTAGATATAAGCAAAGCGTTTGATTCAGTTTCTCATACCAAGCTTTTAAGTAAAATTGAGTCGTTTGGGGTCAGGGGACGGGCTTTGAACTGGATACGCGCGTTTTTGGGAGAACGGCATCAGTACGTAAGAGTTAATAATATATTGTCTGACCGGGGGGAGGTATTGAGTGGAGTACCCCAAGGGAGTGTGCTTGGGCCAATTTTATTTGTAATGTATATAAATGATTTACCCGAATCTTTGTCATTTTGTGATTCCAAAATTTTTGCTGATGACACGAAATTATTCATGGCGGGGTCTAAATTGGACGATTTCGAGCTTTTCAAACTAGATTTTGCTAATGTTTTCAACTGGGCCACTGAAAATCAGCTCTCAATTGCTTTCAACAAAAGTATGTTTTTTGAAATTGGTGGACCTGTTTTGGATGACGATCTTGCTGTACACGGCACTGTAATCCCCAAGGTTAGTATGGTACGAGACCTGGGGGTTTTCATCTCCGACGACCTAAAATTTTCTATCCATTGTGATAAAATTTGTGCTAAGGCCTATCAAAAGATTGCCATCGTTTTTAGAGGCTTCTTGTGTAGGGACACCAAGTTTTTAGTGGCGATGTTTAAAACATACGTAAGGCCAATTTTGGAGTATAACTCCTGCGTCTGGTCGCCCTCGCTACTAGGCGATATCGGAAAATAGAGACGGTTCAAAGACGATTTACGAAACGAATACCCGCGTTGAGAGAAGTAAGTTTCGCTGATAGATTGAGAGAAACGGGGCTTGAAGTTTTAGAACTTAGAAGACTTAAAGCCGACATAGTCCAAACCTATAAAATTATCTATGAGGTGGATAGGGTAAATTCTGCAGATTTCTTCTCCTTTGCTCTGGACGCTGGTACCAGAGGGAATTGTCTGAAGCTGAGATCTCAGCGTGCCAAGTTGGAATGCAGTAAGCATTTTTTCAGTAACCGAGTAGCCCCAATCTGGAATAGTCTTCCGAACAGTGTAGTGCAAGCCGCTACCACCTAGGTTTTTTTGGTCAAAAATAGCGTCGTTTGCAGAAATGAACAATAGTTTTGACGACGCCAAAATAAAAATGACGACAGAATGACCAAGCCAAAATGTGGAAGTAGCACTCAAATTTAACAAGAATGCAAAGTTTCTATTACGTTTTAACAGTGATTTTTCAAAAAATTCTCAAATTTTGGGGGCTGCCGCCCCCAAACCCCCGCTCTATATATATTGTGATCTTAGTGATGTTAAGGTTCGACGATGTTTGAACAGTCAATCAGTATATCTATTATATATACAAGAACAAAAAGTGCTCCTTCGTCGCATGTAAAATACATATTATGAGTCTTCGTAGGCAGGTTGTACATAAGCAAAAACTAGCCTGTAAAATACATATGAGTTCCGTAGAGAGGTTGTAAATTAAGGAAAACAAGTTGCAACCGCTTAACATATGAGCCTGTCCTACAACGAGGCTCATATTGGCGTATGTCATAATACGAATAATTTGCAGATTTACTTTTATATATATAAATACATACTGCATAAAGCTTTTCATTACAAATTATCCTTCATATATATAATGTTGATCAGTCATTATAGTGTGCATATGCTCAATACGGTACGCCATGAGGCGCTCTGACTCACAGCCAAGTGGGAACGCATTCTGCGTGTGTATAGTGTGAAAGTGTTTCGAGAATGCATTAGAGGTGTGCCATAGTGTTTCAGGAAACAGGTTGCATGTACAGTTCAGCTTGAGCAGTCGTAGTTCACTTCAGTCCTGGGCCATGACGTCTATTCATTTTTCCGTAATGTGGATGAAGCTGAGGTTCTTTAATGAGGCTTTAATGTGGAATGCACTGTGACGCCAATATGAGCCTCGTTGTAGGACAGGCTCATATGTTAAGCGGTTGCAACTTGTTTTCCTTAATTTACAACCTCTCTACGGAACTCATATGTATTTTACAGGCTAGTTTTTGCTTATGTACAACCTGCCTACGAAGACTCATATGTATTTTACATGCGACGAAGGAGCACTTTTTGTTCTTGTTTTCTATTATTTTATATATGTATGCTCATGAAGGTATGTATATATAGATATATATATATCTTTCAACGGTAGCAAGCAAGCCAACCACAGCACTTCACAACCACTTTGAGCATGCAGTTCTATGACAAATGTTGTTCAGCTCGCTCAGGGCTTTCATTTGGTACCAAATTTGACCACTTTTGAAAAATTTCATTTTTGACCGAAAATCGCGAAGTCCCCACCCCACCCCACCACAGCACTTTACAGCCACTTTGAGCATGCAGTTCTATGACAAAAGTTGCTCAGCTCGCTCAGGGCTTTCATTTGGTACCAAATTTGACCACTTTTGAAAATTTTTATTTTTGACCCCATTACCTCCCACCATCGACCTGACCTCTCGCTAGATGGCCAAATACACTTTTGATTTCTTTGGAAAACCCAAGCCACAGCTACAGCCACTTTGAGGGTGGGTCAGACCAAATTTGACCGAAAATTGACCATGATGCCAGGAATGAGCTGGGTGACGCACCAGAAGAGGGGACCCCCTATAGACAATGTTTTGTCGGGCTATGTACAGTCCTATATGGTGTTCCCGGAAGTCGGTACCGACCGGACCCTCCAGACGGCAAAGTGGAACCAGCACAGCTAGATGGGTGTGTCAGACGGCAAAACGGACACCGGGAATGAGCTGGGCGCACCAGAAAACCCCTCTAGACAAAGTTTGGAGAGGCAAAGTAAAGCCTACTATGGACCTCCGGGAAGCGGTTACCGACATGACCCCTCAGACGGTCAAGTGGAACCAGCCCAGCAACTTGGGTTACTCGGGCAGCAAAACTGATAGCGGGAATCGATTCTCCGTCCCAAAAAACCTTTGTATGCAAAATTTGAGCCACCCATGTAGCAAAATAAGCGAAAAAATTAAGTTCAAAGTTCGACCCAAAATTCACCAACTTTGGCCGGCCAGTACCGAAAAATTACGCACGAAGACGGAAAATCATATAGCATTTGAACGACCCCGATATGTGTACTGTTTAACCATATAGTCAGTATTGCCCCATATATAGGCCAATCTGACTTATTAAGGCGCCTTTGAAGCATACTTTTTGGCCATTTTAGCGTTTTGGCCGACTTTGGCCCCCAGCCAAAAATTTTTCCGGCCCTGGGAGGCATAAAAACTAGCTTATTTTCTTATTTTTGATTTGTACTACAAGAATATATATGGGTTTCATAGGCAAAAATTTTTCTATCTGTAGTTATTCAAGCTACAAAACCCCCTTATGAGACATCAAAAGCGAGAAACCGGAAAAAAAACATCACTCTCGTAAGCGATTTTTGGCATAACTTTTTAACGGAAAGTGGTACGGGGATGAAACTTCGCACACATACTAAACTCGACACGTACAATTTTTTGCGCACATAATCTGCGCAGGATCTGCGCAGGAATCTGCGCAGCTTCTGCGCAGCCTTGTTTTACACGGTCATTCGACCATTTTCACTCATATAGGATGTAGTCGTCCGCTACCGCGATAATATGATTATGATATATATATATATATATATATATATATATATATATACAAAGCCACAGGCTACGAGTCTTTATGCTACATACTTCAATTGCATTTTTTGATGCAAGTTTCTCATACCACTTTCGCTGAATATTTTCTTTAAAAACTTTCTCTTCGGATTATCTCAGCTATGTAGAATGGAATGAGAGTATATATATATATATATATATATATATATATATATACGTATGTACCAGGATAGGATGTTTAAGAACGTTTATTGCATAAATTTTATATCTACTAGGGATGGATCTGGAGGGCAGCTCTGTCGTTGCGATTTGAAGGTAAGTACAAGCAAACAGGAAAAAACACAAAAAAGGCATGTCATCAAAATTTCGTGAGCGCGTATATATATATACGTATATTTCCAACGTTTTTACCATATTTTTGGATAGAAAAAGCTCAAAATGTCGTGCGAGTTTAGCAAAAAATTCTTATTTTTCCTTTCAAATAGGGTAAACTTTTAAAAAATTTCTTTTCTGCAAATGAAAAGAATTAAAGATTTAAAGGACGATTTCATCTAAAAAGCAAAAAAATTCTTCAACTTCTGGGGGCTCCGCCCGGCCCAGACCCCCACATTGTGTCGAGTTGTTCTAGTCCTTGTTAATGCTCAAAGACATGATACATAGACACCAGATATATATATGTATTATATGAGTACGTAAGTTAGAATATATTCGCGGGACAATGCGAAATATATATGAAGCAACACACGCCAACAAGGTAAAAATTCATCCAAAATTACGAATATATATAGCCTAAACTCATAAACAAAACTGCATTTCTGCAAAACTTTATTTTTGACGTTGGACAAATAAAAATGACGCTCAGAAAATAAAAATGACGAAAATTTGATGAAACCGATTTTGAAAAAAAAAACGCTGACTAGCACCGTCTATATTTAGAGAAAGGATTGATAAATTAAACTTCGCTCAATTCTCTAAATATGACGTTAATCAATAATGTATGTAGCTGTTGCTTTCTGTTATGTTGTTTGTTCTGTTTTTTATTATTTCTTGCCTTTAAATGTACATTTAGTGGTTACGTAAATAATGGCTGCTTTGCTGTATGCATTTTATACTTCGAAATTGTATATAATATATTAGTGTAGGGGATCGAGCGCATGTTCGAATCCTAGTTTTTGGTCCTATTTGTGTTGTATTACATGCTTAATTGTGCGTTTGAGACCAAAATAAACTGTTGTTGTTGTTGTTGTTGTTGTTGTTGTTGGTTAAACGCTGAAAGTAGACTTAAAATTTTGCTACTACCGAGAAACGATTTTATTAAAAGCATCGCTTAAAAATTCAGAAAGTTAAAATTGGGGAAAACCCAACACGTCAAGGAGTCTGATAATTGCAAATTTTGTTAAGCTTTTGTCTATAGACGTCTTAAAATAACTACTCATGGAGACCTATTTAACACTAATTTATAAAATGTTACATAATGTTTAAAAAATATATATATAGAAATTCATTTGGCATGACTTGCGTAAAAAATTGGAACAAAATATCAATGTCTACTTATTCGATTTCAGTTGTATATTAAGATACATAAGTCTGGAGGCGGTAGCCCCAATAAAAGCCACACTCTTACTTTTGAAAAATCGCGTCAAAAATTAATTTAGAGCACTCTAGGCATTTATATTTTACTTTCAATGTCACATTCCTTTTGGTTTGTTAACTGCAAAAAAGATCCGGATCCGGATGGTTTTCTGCCGGATCCGGATCCGGATATCCGGTCGATCCCTCCCTATTATATACATGCTTCGGATTTAGAAAAATGAATTTATTTCTTAGATTAATACTATGCCTTACATATTAAAAATGTGTTTAAATACACCCAAATTTTCAAAAATTCATTAGTTATATTATATAT
>JASAND010018682.1:0-22038 GCA_030248195.1 Trissonchulus latispiculum
TAATTTCATTACATATGTATACAAAATATGTATATATATACAAAAATAGTTGTACAATGTTATGAGCTCAAGCTGTACCTAAAATCGACCGTGTCTACAGGATACGGTAAAAAAATGGGCTCAACCGTTGCAGAGCCAAGAAGGAGGAGAGATAATCAAATGATATATATATAAATTCTATATAATTGGTGCTCTCTGGACTACGTAGTGTGAGATCGTAACGACATTGCATCATAAAAATCGGTGGTGTCTAAAACCAGGAACAGGAACAGGAACAGGAACAGGAACAAAGGTCTAAAACCTTTGTCTAATGGAACCTTTGTCTAATAATGTCTTTCTCTAAAGGAACGGGGTCTAATTTCAGGAACAGAATCAGGAACAGGGGTCTAATTTCAGGAACAGGAACGGGGGTCTAATTTCAGGAACAGAACCAGGAACAAGGGTCTAATTTCAGGAACAGGAACGGGGGTCTAATTCCGGGAACAGAACCAGGAACTAGGGGTCTAATTCAAGGAACAGGAACGGAGGTCTAATTCAAGGAACAGGAACAGGAGTCTAATTTCAGGAACAGGAACAGGGTCTAATTTCAGGAACAGAATCAGGAACAGGGGTCTAATATGCATTGCATCTAAATTTGCATTGCATAGGCATGGTCTTGAATTAGAATGATTCCGGCTAGGACACATATATTTGTACATTTCTAAAACCAGGAACAGGAACAGGAACAGGAACGGGGTCTAATTTCAGGAACAGAATCAGGAACAGGGGTCTAATTTCAGGAACAGGAACGGGTGCCTAATTCCGGGAACAGAACCAGGAACTAGGGGTCTAATTTCAGGAACAGGAACGGGGGTCTAATTTCAGGAACAGGAACTGGGTCTAACTTGAGGAACAGGAACGGGGTCTAATTTCAGGAACAGAACCAGGAACAGGGGTCTAATTCAAGGAACAGGAACGGGGGTCTAATTCCAGGAACAGGAACGGGGTCTAACTTGAGGAACAGGAACGGGGTCTAATTTCAGGAACAGAATCAGGAACAGGGGTCTAATTTGCATTGCATCTAAATTTGCATTGCATAGGCATGGTCTTGAATTAGAATGATTCCGGCTAGGACACATATATTTGTACAAATTAGGAGGTAGGTGGAAATTTGCATAAACTAAACGCCTATGCAATGCAAAATCAGAGCCTGACTGACGATTCCGTTCCTGAAATTAGACCCCCGTTCCTGTTCCTGTTCCTGTTCCTGGTTTTAGACCTTTGTTCCTGTTCCAGGAATTAGGCTCCGTTCCTAATTCTGTTCCTGAAATTAGACCCCCGTTCCTATTCCTGAAATTTGACCCCCGTTCCTGTTCCTTGAATTAGACTCCCGTTCCTGTTCCTTGAATTAGACCCCCGTTCCTGGTTCTGTTCCTGAAATTAGACCCCGTTCCTGTTCCTGAAATTAGACCCTGTTCCTGTTCCTGAAATTAGACTCCTGTTCCTGTTCCTTGAATTAGACCTCCGTTCCTGTTCCTTGAATTAGACCCCCGTTACTGGTTCTGTTCCTGAAATTAAATTAGACTCCCGTTCCTGTTCCTGAAATTAGACCCCTGTTCCTGATTCTGTTCCTGAAATTAGACCCCCGTTCCTGTTCCTCAAGTTAGACCCCCGTTCCTGATTCTGTTCCTGAAATTAGACCCCGTTCCTGTTCCTGAAATTAGACCCCTGTTCCTGATTCTGTTCCTGAAATTAGACCCCGTTCCTGTTCCTCAAGTTAGACCCCGTTCCTGTTCCTGAAATTAGACCCCTGTTCCTGATTCTGATCCTGAAATTAGACCCCGTTCCTGTTCCTCAAGTTAGACCCCGTTCCTGTTCCTGGAATTAGACCCCCGTTCCTGTTCCTTGAATTAGACCCCTGTTCCTGGTTCTGTTCCTGAAATTAGACCCCCGTTCCTATTCCTGAAATTAGACCCCTGTTCCTGATTCTGATCCTGAAATTAGACCCCGTTCCTGTTCCTCAAGTTAGACCCCGTTCCTGTTCCTGAAATTAGACCCCCGTTCCTGTTCCTGAAATTAGACCCCTTGTTCCTGGTTCTATTCCCGGAATTAGACCCCCGTTCCTGTTCCTGAAATTAGACCCCCGTTCCTGTTCCTGAAATTTTATTAGACCCCCGTTCCTGTTCCTGAAATTAGACCCCTGTTCCTGGTTTTGTTCCTGAAATTAGACCCCGTTCCATTCCGGTTTTTAGACCACGGTTCCTGTTCCGGTTCCTGTTCCTGTTCCTGGTTTTAGACCTTTATTCCTGTTCCTGTTCCTGTTCCTGTTCCTGGTTTTAGACACCACCATAAAAATCCACGCCTGCAAATATCACCAACAGCCAGCAAGCAGCACTGCAGCATCTTTGCGGATCTGAATCGGGTGTGGGTAAAAACAAACCCCAGCTCCAGCCCCAGCCCCAGCCTCGCACCAGCCTAAGAAAAACCAGCCCCTTCTCTCGCTGACCACTGTACACTTTAAACGGTGTAGTCTTGTTTGGCCCAATTCTGATTTGGCCCAACTGTCACTTAAACTGCTAAGCCCCGCCCAATTTAGAGTAAATGTCTTTATGGAATTTATTTCGGTAGAATTTATGGAGTATAAAAATATTTGTGAGAAGAGGGGGACTGTTTACGAAAATTATTATTTTTCTGTGAAAAATAAAGATTTTAAAGTTAAAATTAATTTAATTTAACTGATAATCTATATACATCTATATATAATATTCACTATTAAAATAAAATTAACGAGAATAAAAATGTAATAACAAGAATTAATTGAGGTTAAAGGCTAAAGAAATTATAATTAAAATTTATACAGCAACTTTTATCTTAAAATTATTTTTAGAAAAATCTTTAAGTTTTCTATAATGAATGCTTCCCTTGATTTCTTACAATTTCCAAAAATATAAAACATACTATTGCAATTGACATGCACATGTATGCATGCCTACGTTCTTTTGAATTTAATTGGTCAAGTGATATTCTGTTAAACAACCAATCATTGTTTGGGCCAATTCAGAGTTGGGCCAAGTCATACCAAACCCTTTAAACTAAGCACTTTAACACATAATTACGCATATGTGTGTACACAGTACGTATATAAGTGTATGCGTTGTCCATATATTCAGTATATATAATTGTGATATATGGTCACATATACATATAGATGTATTGTACTTTGTACATAAATGATTTTGTACAATCAAGAAGAGATATTCAAAGTCATTCGAAGATATTAAATAATTGTAAATTAAGAGTTGGAAGTTATTACATGCAGTCCTATCAATTTTAATACAGTTGTTATGTGTTGTAAAACATTTTGAAAACAGTGGAAAAT
The DNA here is from genome assembly GCA_030248195.1 of Trissonchulus latispiculum. Classification (NCBI taxonomy): domain Eukaryota; kingdom Metazoa; phylum Nematoda; class Enoplea; order Enoplida; family Ironidae; genus Trissonchulus; species Trissonchulus latispiculum. Next base: position 3,359 of record JASAND010018682.1, read on the forward strand.
TTTTTTAAAAGTTTGGCATTAAAATTTTGAATGCTTTGAGGTAAGAAAGCTTTACTGTCATCTTAATTTATCCGTTTTATTATAATGTCGGAAACTTTTCAAATCCTTAGATTCTATTTAGATTCTCAGGTTTTCTCAGATTCTGTAGATAAAAAAATTAAAATTTCGTAAGTTCAAAATCAAATAAGGTTTTACATAACTTAGAAATTTGCTAAGATAAAACTTTAAGCATTAGATTACATATATATTGATATTTCAGGTCACAATAATTGTTGTTTTACATAGTTCACTTCTGCAAAAAATTAGTCCGTCCATTAAGTTTTATCGTAGCAAAAAAAAAAAAAAAAAAAAAAAAAAAAAAAAAAAAAAAAAAAAAAAAAAAAAAAAAAAAAAAAAAAAAAAAAATAAAAAAAAAAAAAAAAAAAAAAAAAAAAAAAAAAAAAAAAAAAAAAAAAAAAAAAAAAAAAAAAAAAAAAAAAAAAAAAAAAAAAAAAAAAAAAAAAAAAAAAAAAAAAAAAAAAAAAAAAAAAAAAAGAAAAAAAAAAAAAAAAAAATAAAAAAAAGTATAAAAAAAAAAAAAAAAATTTTTAAGATATATATGCTAAACTTTATCTAATTTTGAACTTACGAAATTTTTTATACACAGAATCTGGGAAAACCTGAGAAATCTAAATATAATGTATTAAGGATTAGAAAAGTTTCCGATATTATAATAAAATCCTTGATTGTACAAAATACTATTGTATATCTAATATTATTATTCTTGATTGTACAAAATTATTTATATACGTAAGTACAATATATCTATAAGTAAACTATATTAAGGATTAATAACTGTATTAAGGATTTGACAGTTGCCTTAACTCAAAGCAATCTAAACTTTAAAAAATTTTCTACTATTTTCAGAATATTTTACAACAGAAATTAAAATTGATAGGACTGCATTGTATGTAATAACTTCCAACTCTTAATTTTCAATTATTTAATTTCTTTGAATGGATTTTAATATCTCTTCTTGATTGTACAAAATCATTTATATACGTAAGTACAATACATCTATATGTAGATGTAACCATATATCACAATTACTGAATATATGGACAGCGCATACACTTATATACTGTTTACACACATATGCGTATTTATGTGCTAAGTCCTTAGTTTAAAGTGTACAGTGGTCAGCGAGAGAAGGGGCTGGTTTTTCTTAGGCTGGTGCGAGGCTGGGGCTGGGGCTGGAGCTGGGGCTTATTTTTACCCACATCCTCTGAATCTACCGAATCTTGTGCTCCATCCTAAGGACACTGCAATCTTAAAAATCACGAACCAAGCTGAATGTCGAAAAAATTGTTCCAACCTGGGGAGGAAAACTAGGCAAGTTCAATCCCAATTCAATCCCAGTCAAAGACACTTTATCACTGAAAGCCTGATAAAATAACGTCCCCCACCCCATCCCCAGACAGGGCCCGCGCCTGCAACTCCTGCAGCTTCTGGGAACTAGTGCTTTAGAACGGCCGTGCTTTTGAGCCGGCGGCCGGCCCGGCTGAATGTCTGGCCGTTCGGCCGGCGGCCAGCTGCTGGCCACTGGCCTAACACAAATATTTGTAGTTAACGCAGCAATTGGAGCAGAGCAGCAAATGTTTACAAAACAAATCCAAGACCAAGACTGAATGTGAACTTTTTCAAAAATATGTTAAGTAAAAACCGTTTCCGCCGTCTTTGTACTGTATATATAGTAGGAATATTTCGCCACTTTCTAGCTCAGATTGCCTTCAGACTCAGACATTGAAAAATATGTCTGGCCAGCCGCCGTCCAGCCGGCGGCCGTGACGGCGGCACCGGCGGCCGTTTGCCAAGAAGGAGTCGGCCACGGCGGTCGGCCGTTGACATTTTTCGGCGGTCGTTCTAAAACACTACTGGGAACCAATTCCTTTGAATCCTGAGGTCAATTTTATAAAAAACCTGTGAATATGCAAGAGTTGCAAGAGTTTGCGAGTACTCGCACTTGAAACGCTAGTGCGGATTACAAGTGTTTCGAAAAACTTATCCACGAAGCTGCAGAAATTATTTAGATAAAGCAAGTTGCGGAACCTGAAGGACATGCAGCGCAAAGGCGAGTAGAAGCAGAGCTACCATAATTATATATTTAAAGAATTGTAACTTTTCCATAATTACTCAAAATTATTTGAAATTTGCACAAAGTAAGCAAAATATATCAAAGGTGTTGTTTGAGAAATCTGAGTAAAAACTGAAGAAAAAGAGGATATTCTAATTTTTTGGAAATCGTATTGTTCCCAACTAGACGACTTTATTCATTTAGATAAGACTTTACTCGTACTCATTTGCAAGTTGCTTACGTATAAAAGCCCATGAATAACAACCCATTTTGTTACACATATCATGTGTATATTCAGGAATTGAGAACTACCACTTCCAATTTTGGAAATAGAGGGGAGAAACCCAAAGAAACAGTAAAGGGTAACCAAATCATGTCTTTCTAATTAGCATATTTTCTGCCTAATTTCATTAAGGCTAAGCCCGAGACTGGTATTATCTGTGTCCCGATCAAATCCCCCCGAGATAACCGTATGTGAGGGTATCCAATAGGGATTTCCTCGCCTTTTCTAACAAGATTTCCCCTCTTTCAATCATCCAAATACGTAGAACACAGAAGTCGGCTTGAAGAGATTGTATGTAAATAAATGTCTATAACTGGGCATACAAAGCCTGGAAATCCTGGACACTAAATCCTTAATGCATAAACAGGGCTCTTTCGTCTTCATTTATTTCAATACCAAATCTAATCAACAGGACTGAAACCAGGACCGGTTGGTTGCGCCGGGCCGCTCCTTCTTCAAAGCTAAGATAAAGAAAAAGGTCTTCTCTTCAAAGATGAGAAAAGCTAGGCTGAACTTAACACCCTCATGCCTTTACCTTACTTTTGAGCGGCATCCTTGGTACAAAAATTCAAATAATTGCAGCTGTAATTCTTCCAATCGACTGGATGACTAAGCTAAAGCTAAAATAGTCCATTTCCGTGACTGCACAGTCAGTAAAGTTTAACTTTAAATTTAAAGTTTTAATTTCAGTGGGCATATAAAGTTTGGATCGAGTGGGCAAATGGCTAATATTTTGCACAGGAAACCGTGCATAAATAGTATATAACTCAAAAATCAAAACTAAAGTAAAGCAAATTAATTCTGACACTCGAACTCCAGCGTTGCTGTTCTTACTAATATATAATTACTGCACTTCTGGCAGGGCTTTCCTTACTGGGAGAGGATTGGGGCGCCCCACCCGACCCCTTCCCCCCACCCCCAACTCACCATTGAGGTGCCCAGAAATTGCCAATTTTCTAGGGTTTTTTATTAAAATTTTCAAAACTTTTGTGTTAGCCGGAATTTTGTGATCTATAATCGTCTACTGTGTTGCGCTGCTAAAACTGAATTGTTGAAAACTTTCCAATTTTCAACTTAGTTATGGCAATATATACACATGTTAAATGGCAAATTTTACTAAATTTTTGACAATTTCAGATTAGTTTAGGAACCTCCCTCCTTTTGGACCATCCCCCGTCAGGGGGACCCCATCCCCACTTTTTCGTCTAGAAAAAGCCCAGATAGAGATAGGTGAAAGGATATTTTTCTCCACTGATCTCGAGGGGAGTGAAGAGGGAGACCAGGGGCCGATGGTATCAAGCATCTCAACCCGGGTTGAAACCCCAACCCGGGTTGAGATTGGGTTGAAAACTTTGACTCCGGTGATATCAAAACCGGGTTGAATTAACCCGGGTTGAAAAAAACAGGGTTAGGATTGAAATTTGGGTTGAGTTGAACCGAATTAACGCTGGCAAAGATAAGTCAACCCCAAATTATTTGATAACATTGGGTTGAGCACCGGGGTTTAGCCAACCCTAAAATTTTAGGGTTGAACCCAAAAATGGGTTCAACCCGGGTTGAACTCAACCTAATTTTGATAACATTGGCCCCAGGGGCCGGTTCCATAAAACTTCGCCTCGCTTCCTAGTACTAGCATGCGAAAACTCGCAGTACTATATAGTGCTAGTAGTCGAGTCAAGTCTACCATAAAACTTTTTGCTTCACACAACAAAATTAGCTAAAGCGAGTGCAGCAACTCGACATAATAGCAGTGCTATTGCGAGCACTAGTGCTGCGAGTGCGAGTTAGATTAGAAAGTATGATAATTATTCAAAAAATTATAACTCTCGTATAATTCAACCAAACTACAAATAAGAAGAAGTAAAGAAATAATAATACAATAAACCACAAAAATTTGATCACAAACTGACGAAACAAAAAGAAGTTATATATTAATGTTTTTCGATCAGTTCTCTAGTCAAAATAGACTAGAGAATTAGACGGATGCTAGTAGCGTACTAGCAAGGCAATGCAAAAGTTTTATGGAACCCGATTAATCTGCTAGTTTTCAAACTTGCGAGAACTAGACTCGCAAGTCGAGTGCTAGCAGCTACTCGACTACCAGTTTTATGGTACACTTGAGGTACTATACTCGACAACTTGCATGGGTCTAGCTGTCGAGTCTAGTACTCGCAAAGATTTATGGAACCGGCCCCAGTTAAGATTCCGTCTGCGCACCCCTGCAAACTCTCGGTCACGTGACCTACCCCAACTGACCTCCCAAACAGGCCTCCAAACAAACTATACCATTATACAATATTAGTTGACCACAACAGATGCATAGATAGCACATACTTAAATAAAAGGAAAGGATTGGAGGGGGGGAAGTGGTGACAAATGAGAGAACCATAGAATCAGACTCTGGGTATAGGATTCTGAAATTTATTATAGGCAAGATAGAATGGCTGTAATTTAACAGATCCCCTTTTATGGGCCAACTCAACATGACGAATCCTTGTTTCGAAGGTATGTACGTAAATAGGGGGGAAACGGGGCTCCCCTGGAATTAAGCACCGCAGACTTTTAAGCCGACTATTAATCAGGTTACAGTTGCCTAACTACATATATTTCAGGTTCACTTTTATGTACGTACAGCTTTAAGATTAACGATACTCCTGCTGTATCCAGTATACAATTAAAGAACATATGCAGCCATACGTACAATACATACGCGTATAATCGTTAAAATAGAGCAAATTAATTTTAGCCAGAGTATATATGAGAACCGAAACCACAACCTTTTGTGGGTCCACGCATGAGGGGCAGAAATAGATATATGTAGTAAAGGACGAGATGCTCTGATCACCTATATACGATCCCACAAATTTAAAAGTGGTGTAGTCCTAGCTTGCTTATATATATATATATATATATATATATAAATTTTGGAAGATTACAAGTCGTTAAGCTATCTGATAAGCATTAAACGAAACTTCTAGACCCACTCAAAGAGCTGCCGCTCTTATCCGTCGGGCCAGTAACTTACAGCTGGTTCCAACAAATCTTGCCTATACATAGGTTTATACCAATACCTAATGTCTAACTTAAATCTATATAATCGCGAAGCAGACAAACATCAGACAGTAAGCAAGTTAGAGACTGCCTCACAATTTGCGAAGAAACAAAATAAAATTCCACAAGTGACAGCGTTACGTTTGTATAATGTAAAAATTTCTTACGTACGTACTTTTATATCAAATTCCAGCAATATTCTACACAGTCTCAGAGCCTTAGTACCAGCTTCTCTGTCACTATTTGTCACCATTAGGAACAAAAAACTACCATTTCAGGCTTATAAATTTTGCAGGGGGAAAACTCCAAAATGAAAGCACATATTCCTTTTGCATTGATAAATTGGATAAGGGCCCTAACATAGTCATTAATCATGCCCAAAATGGATCATTATGGAAAAATGTCAGTGCTAAGCTCATTTCGATTTTCTCCTACAGAAATCTCAACGACAGCTTCTGATAGGTAAAAAGCACTTCTATATACTAACGAAATTCTCTGCACAGGTTGCGTAACCAATAGACTTTCCTGCTTAACCGCAACTCCTGTGTTCGATCGAGGATGAAAATTAAACCCAGGGCCAGTGGTAGCAAAATTGCATACAGCTAACCCCGAGTTGAGTTCATCTTCGGGTTATACCTTAGGCCCGGAGCCATGCCCCCCCCGAAATCGGAGGCAAAAGAAAATTTTTAATGCGTATATATAGTGGTAGTGTGGGTACATAGTTCCAAAACTTTTTCGCTTGTGGCACTATTTCAAACAAAACTACATGTGTAGCACTTGAAATTTGCCTTCGAAAAACTTCAGTTGTAGTGGAAATTTCAAATGCTCAAATCCAAGTGATTCTTTATAATTTGAACTGACCAGTCAGCGTGCTATGTAGTTGCGGCTAGAAATCGCCCCAAGCGCGACTGCGGCAACTTGGTTTTTCGGCAACTTTTTTCTCAGTTGCCAGTAGTATTCACACACTGGGCAACTTTCGATAAATTTAGTTGTAGCAACCAAGTTGCTTCCACTAAGTTGCCCCAAAGTTGCCTAGTGTGAACTGGCCTTACCTGCGTCTAAAGTGAGGGAAGACAAGTTGAATTTATGATCGGCCCCAAATCGATTAATACCTGGGTTTACTAGTTCCATTCTAACTAGACTTAACCTATAAATTTCGTGCCGGATTTATTCAGCCTGATATTGACAAGATCGCCCTGAAGATTTTTCTTCAGATTTCAAGATTTCAAGATCAAGATAGGCTACAAACCGGATTGAGAGCTTTGAAGAACATTGGCCACAGGTTAACAAAAACAGACTTTTGGTGAGGGTGAAACCAACTGAATGAAACCATTTTCCTTTCAAAATTTTCAAAGCCAACAAAACCTTAGAAAAATGGATTTATCCACCTAGTTATATATTTCATCAATTAAAAAAATCATGCCAAAGCCAAAACAAGAATAAAGTATAGGGAACCAAAAACATAAGTGTAAAGTATAAAAACTAAGAGGGCTAGGGCAGGAGGGGGGAATTATCAGAATGTGAGCCCTAAATATAATATTTACGTAACAAACTGGTTGGCTGGAAGACAGAGAGAAAGGAAAAGGGAAAAAAGAAATAGTCTTTTGAGTACCCAACCCGGACTGAGTTGAGGGGGTTCTCAACCCATCTCGAGGGCCTCTCCTATTTCTTTCCTCCCCTCTCTTCCCCTCTTGCTTCCAATTAAGTCCATCACTTCTCTATATCCTACTGATCCCATTCATATACATCAAAAAACATACACACATTTCAGTCATTATATATTTGAAAAGTATATATATACACATTATATATTAAGTAAAAGCTATTAAAAGATATATCTATAAATAAATATTTTTATAGCGATATAGGATTAGGGTCTATATATATATATATATATATATATATACCTTAGATAAAAAATTTATTATAAGATAGAACGATGTTTACATATACTTACGTATAAAACAAGGAGAGTCAACAAAAGCTGTTAAAATGCGAAGGGCGTAGTGGGAATATTTTCGACCACACTGAGTTCCAATATCACGAAAATTTTCGGATCAGGGTATTAATTTAAATTTTTTGAAGTTTTTTGATCCTCAAAGGTGAACCAGGGAAAATCGAAAATTCCGAGTCCGCTATTTTGCTGAAAAGTTGGATTGCAGAACACAAATCTCCGAAGATCGTTTGATTCAACTTTTCGTCGGCTCTGTTGTTATGTTCACAACACGAACACGTTATTAAACTCACAAGCTCATGTGTTAAGCTTATATACATCTTTAGCAAGCACTAAGCTTAAGACACGTGGAATCGAAAAACGGTCTTCAGATTCGTGTTCTGCGATTCCGAAAATCATGCCGATATGCAACGTCTCGGCAAAATTGCAGACAAACTTTTTGGTTTACACCTGATCTCTCTTTACTGATCCAAGCAAATTCGAAAAATCTAGGGTCGCGAAATTGAAAAATTTTGCAATATTGGAATTATATATATATATATATATATATATATATATATATATATATATATATATATATATATATATATATATATATATATATATATTTATATATTTGAATAATATACGAAACAAAGTAATATTTTATCACTATTTGGTGTCAAATCGTTCTTATACTTAAAAATTCTACAAATATTTAATATTTAAAGTGTACCAATCGATAAGTACGTAAATTAGATACTTAAGTTCAAATACACAGTATTGTGTGCAAGTGAAACCTCCGACATATTTATATAGTTTAATCGTAATCAACTAGATTAATCCATCAATCAAATGATAGTAACCTATTATCTGAGCAGATTTAAAAGCACAAAGTGAATCACAAACTACAAAGGGTTATCTACGGTCCCAGCCAGATTAATTGAACAGTTAAAGCTAACAGGACTAATGAACAACAGTCCATAAGCTCAGTAAAATATTATATATATTAATACTGATTTGTTTAGTACATATGTATATCTTCCAAACTAACTGTTGTCAGGACAAAAGTATAAGTCAACTTTGTATATGTGCGAGTAGGGTAGGGAGGGAGGGCTCTTGGAATGGCTAAATGAATGCTCATGTAAAGTTCATTTAATCCTTTTCTGAAATCGTATACTAAAACGGACGGAATAGGGGGGTAGGATGATGCTTTGTAGAGATAGATATAGAGTATGGCAAAGTTTTTGGAGCGGCACTTTGGCATAAATCCCTCCAGAGACACACAGGGAAAGAGAAGGAAGCAACTATAGTATACGTAGATATACAAATAAGTATGTATATATATATATATACTAAGCTTTATGAAATATACCAAACGCAAAGCCCACATGTAGCTCGTTCTCGTATATATTTTATGTACTGTTTATTATATATTATGCATACATAATTTATAATTACGTAAGCAGGTTAATATATACACGACGAAGAAAAATTAATTCTTCCAGTTGCTGTGCCGAATTTTAACACGGGCCAAATTTCTGGTGTCGGTTCATTTTCTATAAACAAAGCTCAACATATTGTACATATGAAGCTTTCAAATTTAAGCATAAAACCGAAGGTTGTCACTCCAAAAATCGGCCCGCTTCGGGCAGTGCGGTAGAGATGAGCACGGGCCGGATTTTTTCGGCCCGGCCCGGCCCGGCCCGGCCCGCTCCAAAATCTTGGTCGGCCCGGCCCGACCCGGCCCGGCCCGCTGGCAAAATTTTTCGGCCCGGCCCGGCCCGGCACGCTCCAAGATTCGGCCCGGCCCGGCCCGCCAAAAGAAAATTTCCAAAATTTTACTAACAATATTATTTCAAAGGCTCCAATGCAATATGGAAACGCTAAATTATGCTACAAAATGTTAAATTTTGCTGTAAAATAGCCAGAATGAGTAGATATTTAGCTAATTTTAGCGATTTTAGAACATTTTCTAAAGTCGATCCGGCCCGTTTCGGCCCGCGCCGGCTCGCAGTTATAAAATTTTGTCGGCCCGGCCCGGCCCGGCCCGCTAACAAATGGATGTCGGCCCGGCCCGGCCCGGCCCGCAGGCCGGGCCGACGGGCCGAAATGCTCATCTCTACAGTGCGGGGCCGCTCCTTGTTAAATATCGGCCGGCGCTGCCCCACCCAGGGGGATATATACTCGCGCCCCGACTACAACTTGCATCAAATATAAGCCTATGTTTTATTAAATTTACGTATATACGTATATAACCAAAGTCACAGGATTTGGAAAAAAGTTTGTTGAATTGGGACCAAAACTCATTATATGCGTACTATATTCATATGTAATATTCAATTAAATAGAAACAAATATATATAAATGTATATTTGCTCCAAAATTTTATTTCACGAATGAAGTTATCAAAAATCCAAAGACTGAAAACTAGAAACCTTCAAAATAAATCAGGCACACTGTGACTGTGCATACGTACGCATTGTAAATTGAAAGAATTGAACGAAACATATATAATACACACGTACCTTTTCTGATCAAATGGGAAACCAGAGAATTCAGAAAAAAGTGCAAAAGTCATGAATCACGGAAAACTTGAAAAGTTCCGAAAGAAAAACAGAAACAGGGGGAGAAAGATTAAAACCAAACAAATGACAGATGGTGAGAGAGGAAGAGTGAGTCAAAAATGTTGAAAAAAGAAAAAATACGATATATACGATGGATTGCTTTTTCTTACTCATCATTTGGGGGGGGAGACTCCAGCAAGTCTCCAAGTCAAGAAAAACTTTGTTCTGAAACACGTAGAGATTACTCAAACAATATATATGGCGCGAATAAGCACGAACCAAGTATATATATATATATATATATATATATATATATATATATATATATATATGTATATATATATATATATATATATATATATATATATCTATATATCGTATATATATATATAAGTACATACTAACAATTAAATAGTAATGATAATAATAATAAATAATATATACGTAATAATCATAATAATAGTAAAGATGGTTCTAATGTACGTTATACTACACCTTCTATATTAGTTACAGTTCCAGTACATACAAACATGAAATATATCTGCTACGCACTGTAGAGTAGAAGAAAAAACAAAACAAAGTAAAAGGCAAGAGAGGGAGAAGAGTGCAATCCTCTGCAAAAGCGTCAATGTGCAATCCAAGACCCACTTGTGCAATCCCTGAAGCACTTCAAAGGGTAGCGACGACCAAGCCAGCCAATTGCAGGGACGATTGCATAAGCGCGCTCCTGCACTTATTGCACTCGCACTTGCAACTTCCATGAACCGCAGCTCCACTCTTGTCTTCTGGCAATCACTCGAATAGCCTCTCGCGCTCTCTCAAATGATGCGAAACTGGTTACACTAGATAAAAGTTCTGTAACTCATAGGTTATATTGCGTTTACATATATATATATATATATATATATATATATATACATATATATATATATATAATATATATAATATATATAATATATAATATATATAATATATATAATCTAACATGCAACAGCTGAAGTTAAACAGTCATACGTACGCTTAACCGTTAGCTTAACACCTTACGTCATGCGTATAGTATGTTGGTGAAAACAGTATGATTAATAATTACATGCACAAGCTTGTTGTAAACATTATATTATATACTCATAATACGATTACATGTCAGACAAAGACTTAACTCCTCGAATAAGCTGCATTTTTGGATCTGTAGAATAAGTTTATACTCGTTAAATATATAAATAATTAATTTAATACGGTTTAACAAAAGATGGTTGCAATTAGGCACAACCAGGAGGTCCAAGAAAAATAGGAACAGATTTCTGTTAATTTATTGTTGGAAATATATACTCATCTCTGTAAAACGACCACTTCAATTCTAAACCAGATCACTTAAAATCTTATTGTATACTAGCTATATATATACTAACTATACTATATACTATAACAAACTCAATTTCCGGTATGTTCGCTAAGTTTACACATTCACTATAAAACTACAAAACCCGAAAGACTACAATCCCAAACGAAACTAAAGTCTATTAAGCAATCAAACTATAGAGTACAGCTCTTTCAAAACAGATTACCACCAAAGCGTTCACGGGCCGTGGTCACAAAAGGGGAGAAAACGGCAACAGGCTATGAAACCTGGGTGGGATGCATAACAAAGATAAGGCTGGAAATATGAGATAAACCTATATGTACCTAGGTTAGGCTTAAGGTAAAGGTATAAACTCTTTGGAAGCACTATATGGGTGCATAGTATCCTAAGTCTACCACCGACCATACCAATATACACTGCAATATATCAATCTTACAATTTATATAACATAAACATATATATTCATATATATACCTACGTATATGACATAAATATACATAAAATGCATATGTATATACATAACATAAGCTAGCTTCCTCTACCAACAACCAACCAACATAACCAAAACAACAGGACGTAACTCCAGTTAAGGTATATGCCAAACGCATATTTACCTTCAACAGAGGGTGGGTAACAAACCAAGTTGAGATAATCCTAACCCTAAGGTTCCGAAGTGGTTCAACCAGCATAGAGCCGTTAAACATAGTTTTCAGAGGGGGGATATACAGCTCAGCTCAAGTCAGTCAGTCACTCTTGGAAGGTAAAAACCCTAATGAAATAAAGCTCATTTATCTTATGTTTCAAGGAAAGCTTGCGGTACCTCTTTTCTTCCCCCCAGCCTGTTCCCCGGTTTCCCTTTGAGATAAACTCTTCAGGTTCCTGGCATTTAATCACCCTTCAAATTACCTATATACCAGTCCAACCCAACCCGGGTCTCTTAGAATTTTCTGGTTTGCCTCCCATTTAAAACATTAACACTTCCCCCACTCAAGAGTGGATTCAAAGTATGTGCCGCCTAGGCAAAGCTGTAAAGCATGACACAGGAAGCAAATAAAGAAATGAAAGATGGAGTAATTTAATTACCAGTAACCAGGAGCTAGAAAAATGTTAAGCTCCTTGCCGGATTCGAAACACAGGTTCCGTTTCCTATGCGGTAAAAGTTCTATCAACTGAGTCACAGATGATTCTGCGAAATTATGCATACTAAGGACTATATGTGCTTGATGGGTTGCCACTTTTTTATGAAAAAGGTATCACTTTAAATTGGGTGTCAGTTATTATTCTTCTGTATATTTCTCCGGGTCTGTGACCCCCCTCCTCCTCCAGATCTCGAGATTGGAAAGGGTGCAGGAGTGGGTGATATATATTACAAAAGGTCAAAACTGACTATTGTCCAATCGGGCTCATATACATATATATATATATATGGTGTCATTTGAAAGTTCTCATTGAGTAGATAAAAAGTTGTAATATGACCGAAGCGTCAAAATGTAAGCAAAGCGAGATATGCCCATCGATAGGACGAAAAATGACAGCGGCAGCCGGCAACCCATTCATGCAGCTAAACTTGTTAATTAAGTATTTTTGTACTATATGTGCTTCAAATTGGAAAATTTAACTTTCCCAATAATTTTGAAAACTATTTTTTGCCTTTGATCCCTTGTGGTGAAAAAGTTAACAGAAGCAGAATTAATCAATATTGATTTACTGACAGTAGATCACTTTAGTGAGGATCACTTTTGTTTGGTTCAGTTCTGCATAGCCTCTCCATTATACAGCTTCAGATTGGTATATATCAGTGAGATCTAACGACATAGATTCTCGGCAATCCCCTAGCATGAGGAACACAGAGCAACAGAACGAATGTGACCCGTTAATAACAGCACTCGTCACGTACACAACCTTCCCAACATAAGTTTAGTATTGGCCCACTGGCTCTCTCAGTCTCTTCTGTTCTGGACTAAGGTTTTGCTCTTGTGACTGCAGGCAGGCGTTTTTCATTATTTCTTGATGATAAGTTAGAAGTCTAGTAGAGACTGAGCATGAATGAACTCTTCCATATCGAAACTAAAGACCGGCTGGGTATCGAAATTTTGCAGTGATCGATTCCACTGAACGATTATATATCCTTCCATGTACTTCCTGGGGCGCCTGACCAGGTAAATAGATTTTACTTTTACTAGTTTTTCTGTTTTTAAATTCAGTCATATCGAAGCGGGATACATTCGCTCCGAGTGTCGCTATTGAAAACAGACAGAAAACAGGGCAACAGAGCAAATGATTTTCCTAAGTATATACCTATACTTAGGATATGAGACAACTTAGGAGGGTGTTAGAAGACTTTCTAACCCTGTTACAAAACATTGATCCTAAGATTAGCTGAACTGGCAATGCTCCTAACCCAGGAGAAAATCTAGGAGCGGTGGACAGCCCTCCTAGTTCAAGAATCTTTGAAAACTCAATTCTTTACAACACGGCATCTTTTTATCTTCGGCAACGCAGTCTTGCTGTAATGTAACCTTAGAATCACAATAGTTCCACTTAATTTCCCAATTAAAACTGGTGCTAAAAACCCATAATCAGAGAAAAAATAAATACTAGACAAACTTCATGTTTATAATTTGCCCCCAAGTTTTACCAGCATCGAATTATCCGATTAGCATCTGTTTGGTTATACTTTTATAATTGGCATCTAAACAGTAAACATTTCCCTTACATCTTTCCTTCCTTCCATTCTTCCCTTACGTCTTTTGGAGCTATTTTAGGAAAAAAGACTAAAATTAAGATCCCTGTTAACAACACCTATTCCCTGCCAGATTAATGATATCAACAGATGAAATATGGAGCAGAATTCTGTGACTGTGCCACTCCGAAATCTGATACACACTTTATCAACATTCCCTTTCAGTCCCTAAGCATAAATCACCTTATCTTACTTATCCATCCACCTTTCAAGCTAGGGCCTAGATTAAAATCTGTAATGCCAAAACAGAGAAACAGGAATAGGAAGCGCACACATGACTAAGGACGAAGACTGCAACAAGCACCGTGGGTCAAAAGAAGACAGAAATGCTCACAAAAGAAGGATGTGATTTTAGGGGAATAGGGTAAATTGGGCTGGTAACAATGTCCCAGGGCCCTGAAGCATCGAATAAGACAAGTCTACTTCTAAAACGAGCACGACAACCCTATAGACATTGTAAGGAGTGCAATGCAATGGCTCGGTTAGCAAAAAAAGGCCACCAACCCTTCAAGCGAAAGCAACCACAGCAAGAAGACTAAATATATACTACTCAGGCCTATTACGAAACGGTCACGGTAGAGATACCTTGGGATGTTTCAGAAAACAGTTAAAACCGTATCGGGGGTAGAACCGCCACAAATTGGAACTACAGCAACAGCGTGCCACCTCTGCGCTAAAATTATGTACAAAAATGCTTGCATCAAGCCTGTCTGCGAGCGCACGAAATCACAACACCAACACCATGCTAACCGAAAAACTACTTAAGCTACATACAACACATTATAACAATTAATTGTATATTAATTAGCTAATAATAAGGATGTATCAATGCTGCAAGCTAAAAGAGGTGCACCACACACAGCAAGCAAAAACAGACACTGGCATGCCAAAGCAAGCAAGAAAGCAAGCAACACCAAAAAACAGTCAACAACAGAAACTTTTAATCAGAGATTTCCGCAACAAATGGTAACAATAACGCACATTATATAACAACTAACAAATAAATTAGACATATGCAAAAAATCCAAAAAGTGTCCTCTTAGGAAAGTCTTCAGAGCCAGTAGGGCACAAAAGTTTAGTTTCTGCAATCAGTCTGCCAAAGTCAAAGATAGGTACTGCAAACTGTCCGATATTGCTCTGCTAGTCTAGTAGACAAGTCCACTGCGCAAGTAGCAAACTGCGCAGTGCGCAGATCAGAATGCACTGTGAAATCACTTCTGGCTCTGCTGCAATTTCTTAATCCGGATCGCTGAGAATGGGACTGCCAGGGGGGAAAAAGGAAACCAAAGACGAATCTCCATAAACAGCTGAATTGAGAACTCAAGGATTTAATATTCGAATTTAACACGAATATTCAATCAAGTAACAGGAAGAAACAGTCCGTCTATACAGTACCGTTGGTTGCCGACGTTGGAGAACTGCCAAAGAGTGAAGAGAAGAGGGACGTCCTAAATACCAAAAAAGATAAATGTTAAACCACCTGGTAAAGGTAAGGTAAAGGTTTACCCCCCTGGAGATGTCTCCGTCCTGCCTCAGGACACGGGGTGCCGGTGCTCCTGATCAATTGATAAAATGTTTAATTTTTAAACAGTTTAATTAACAACCTCACTAATTATATAATTAGATTGATCTCTAACGTACATGATAAAACCAAATGTGACAGTGCCAAAGAGGAGTCATTCCTGTATCAAGACGAATGCAGAGAAAATAACTGAAAATGTCAAGTTTTCGAATTTCTTCACTTTTCTAGCCTATTAAAGCTATCGGCAAACAATCAGGTAGAGATGCACCGGGGCCGCCACTAGTGGAAATTGGAGGTCCAAATATACAGAGAATGTTCAAAAAATTTTAAAAAATGAGATTTTGCAAATAATTTCAGGCATAGACAAAAATACTGTTTTCAACAAATCGATGAGGATACTAACGATTATTTGCAACAATTTATTTTCACTTTTAAATTTTCAAAATGTTGGCCAAAAACTGTCAAAAATTTATACAAAATTTTGCTGAATTTTGGAAGCGGTCACCACCGGGGCCTGACCACAGAGGCCGGGGAAGGGACCCGGTGCATCTCGACAATCAATTATGATAGATAGACATTTTAACAAAAAAGTAATATTCCTACACGTCAAATGTACAGAAATCAATGAAAACCGTAAATACATAAGTATCCCACTCACCTCGCTTCTTCGCTCATGGAGCAAGTATCAACCGGGGCCATACAATTGATAAGTTTAGCGTGAACTTCGTATCTAAAAAATTTGAGTGCATATTATTAGACGAGAGAATGTTATTCGGCACCGGTTGCCCTCTATGAACAAATTCATGGAACAAAAAGTAGTTTCCGTAAGTATAAAAATCATTACGCTGGGCTTATTCTACTGGGGAGGGGGCATACATGGCCTTCTCCCAAAAGCCGTCCCCCCTCCCCTGAAAGTGGGCGCCCGTT
Organism: Trissonchulus latispiculum; assembly: GCA_030248195.1. Taxonomy (NCBI): domain Eukaryota; kingdom Metazoa; phylum Nematoda; class Enoplea; order Enoplida; family Ironidae; genus Trissonchulus; species Trissonchulus latispiculum. Next base: position 19,858 of record JASAND010018682.1, read on the forward strand.
TTGATACCAAATTTTATCCTGAAAAAAGATCGCTCAATCATCCAGCTTCACCGGAAATGTTTAGTCGATAATTATTTGTCTATTTTATCACTAAATTTGTTTATTTTTCCATGAAAATCGATCTTTTTCGGGTAATACTATAAAAACTAGGCAAATTTTTAGCATATTATCAGAAAACCTTTTGCAAAATTTTCGCCACCAAAAAATGAGTCGCACGCACTCCAACGGCTCCCCAAAGAGCCCCCTCCCCAAGAAAATTCCGTAGAATAAGCCTAGATACGTGCGCATATACTTGACTGCATACTTGAGGGGGAGTCAACACCATTGGTATGTACAAAGAACCAGTGAGTTAAAACTGTTAATTCAATCAACAACACGGTGACAGTCATGTAGAGTAGAGGGCGTTAGCTAGGTAATTAATTTTAGCTAATTCATAGACTTATAAGCTCACAATAAAGGCCGAAATCCAGCAATTTGTTTGCATTTTTATCATAAAACTCGATTTTTGGCTATAACGTTGACATGAATAGGGGGAGCTGGAACCCCCACTTTGACCGTTTTGAGGGGTTAGGAACGCGATGCGCTAAGCTCCATGTTCAAAAGCCTAAATATGCCGCCGTATTTGGAAAATGAATAGCTTAGCTCTGGGAATGTGTGTATATATATATACGTATATACGTATATATGTATATACGTATTATATACGTATATATATACGTATATATACCTACCTAAGCTTTCTCCCTTTACTGGCACGGCGTTCCACCTGCTTCTTCAGCTTACTCCGTTGTTTCTGAATCTCCAACCATTGTCTGAAAGCAAAGAAAATTAAAATAAAAATCAAACCTTTAAAGTATATAAAATAAATTATAAAGCTTAATTCTGCGGTTTCCTGTGGGAGGGCTGCATTAAAATTAAGAAATAACTGTTAATTAATTCGGTGTTACTATGGAAGACTTTCGCAAAACTTAACCGATTTAGTTCAAAATTTTTTACGGGTGCATTTGGATTTGGGTACATCTCAAATATTTAAAATTTTCATAATTTTAAATTTTTAAGTTTTCTAAGGGAAATCGAACAACGTTTTGTCTTCAGTTCTGCTAAAAAGCTGCTAGGGTGTTTCAGCGTAGTTCAACACGAATCTGACAACCGGTTTGTTCCAGCTATTTGTTGACTAAAGCTAAAGTTGTAAGCTTAACTTTTAAATTTGGAGACAAAAGTTTTTGATTCCCCTTGGTGCCTCCTTGTAAGAATCAAAAATTTTGGTAATTACAAAATGTTGCTGCTGTATAAAAAAAAACATCTATCAGAAATGTACTCAAATACATCCACAAGTAGGAAAAATGCTCCTTGCAGTCGCATGTAAAATGCAATATGAGCTATGATGGTCAACATTTAAATATGTCAAGGACAAGATTTAAAACGTCTAATATGAGCCAGCATCTAAATCGGTAAAGGACAAGCTGTAACTGGCTAATATGAGCCGCCACGTTTCTCTTGGGCTCATATTGACGCTCGCTGCCGTGGTTTCAACGGCTTGACATCACGACGACCTCTTACCATCTTGCCTACAGACTCGTTACTTTTATTCCCAATCCCAAGTCTGAAAAAATCCTCACCATCTTGCGTAATGTCATTAGCTTCATGTAATGTTTGCTTATAGGCATCCTGTCTGAATCTAATTTCACTATCTCAAACACCGTATTTAAGGTATGTGAACACTTTAAGCAGCTAAAGTTCTCCCCTTTAAAGTTGAATTAAGTGGCATATACATTTGGTATATACCAGTTTTCTAAATCATAGACACACACTGCAAACTAGAAACAAATGCATAAAGCTCCAGTAAACCGGTATTCTTCAAGTCTTCAGTATCGGCTTACTGTACACAGCACTTATACAATAAAATACACAGCTGATATGTAAAACTTTGATGTGTGCTTACCCACTTGACTTTACTTATTGTATCAAGACCAGACGTATGTCATGACAATTACGTGCACATGCGAATTTGAAAGGTGAAAAATAGTTAACTCAACTTAGTATCCTCGCGTCAATATGAGCCCAAGAGAAACGTGGCGGCTCATATTAGCCAGTTACAGCTTGTCCTTTACCGATTTAGATGCTGGCTCATATTAGACGTTTTAAATCTTGTCCTTGACATATTTAAATGTTGACCATCGA
>JASAND010018684.1:0-16930 GCA_030248195.1 Trissonchulus latispiculum
TAGCTGGCTTATCCCTTGGCAATTTTTTTTATGGGGGGGGGGCTTCATGGGGGGGCCCCATCGATGGGGGCTCACCCAAAATGGGGGGGGGGCATATTTTTTAGAAAATTTTTCGAATTTTTGTGGGTTTTTTGTGTACAAACTGCTAAAAATCGCTAAAAATGACTTATTCAATGTGTTTTTTACGCTAAAATAGCGAAAATTTAGTCAAAAATCCGGCGAAGCCGAAAATTTTGAAAATTTAAGGTAAAAATGGTAAAATTTGGGAATTTTTGGGGTTATGGGGGGGGAGGTCGGGATTTATGGGGGGGGGGGCTTTTCATGGGGGGGGCTCCTCGAATGGGGGGGGAGGTCGCCGAATGGGGGGCGGCCCCCCCCACTAGGGATAAGCCAGCCTAGAGACATGAAGCGCCACCCATTCAGATGCCACCTTCAGTACCTGACAGCAGCCGATGACTCACTTGGACCTAATGTTTCTGTTGCTGCAGTCCAAAAATGGCTGCACACCCACATAGTCGAGAGGACCATAACCACCCTTGGCGACAACAGAGTCCTCGGTCGACCCCCGCCCACCATAGACAAATCAGAGCAATCTTTGCCCAGAGGAACTCGCTCAGTACTGGCTCAGCTCAGATCTGGACACTGCCATCTCCTTAATTCGTACCAAAACCGTTTGGATCCGGGCACTGCAAATACGTGCCCTGACTGCGGAGGAGCTCCCCATGACACCAATCATCTGTTTAACTGCCCAGCGCAGCCAACCGGGTTGACTGCCGATCACCTGTGGTCGGACCCAGTCAATGTGGCACGAATGCTGGGTCTTCAAATTTAGGACATTGAACTGACGGCGGACACTGGAAATGGCAACAACAACAACAACAACAGAACCTGATGAAAATTCTTCGAGCCAAGAATCCCAAGAATCTCAAGAGAGCGCAAGTCCTACAAGTCACTCCACAGCCTCCGCATTCGCAACTATACAAACCACCGATGATTTCAACAGCAAGTGTACTGGGTGTGGCGTCGTGTGTCAAGCTTTTAATCACAAGTCAGAATGTTATATCGCAGGTGGTACTGACTCCTGTTGTCAGTGCTTACTTGAAAGACAGATAAGACTACAAAGGTCTGCAGCTCATAGTGGACAGCAGCAAGCCGCTGCTTACATGCTGAGACAAGCACAGCATCAGTTACCATCGGTGGATATTGGCAGTCAGGTTTTGGTTCCTGTCAGCAAAGTAGATCGTGGCCCTCTTGATTTTCCTAACTTACTGGGAATCGTGATTGAGCACAAGCATGGGGTGTTTAGAATAGGTACACCTCATGATGTTATCAAGAACTGGTTCGGACCGGCTGATCTTATGCTTGCAAGCGCTGGATCTTTGACGGAAGCAGACGTTGACTACTCGAAAGAACTTAGTATCCGAGAAATCACAACACTTGAATCTCAGGCTGGAGATCAGGGATATACAAAATGCAATTGCCGCCCTAGCCAACGTCAGTGTCAAACGGGAAAATGCAAATGTCATAGAAACAGTTTGAAATGTACATCTCACTGTCACCCAAACATTACCTGCTCTAACCGCTGAAACTTTGTTAAAATTTAACTTAGTTCAATGAAAAAATAAAACTCAAATTAGAAATCATACACCTGCTGCTATAACGTATATCATATGAAATAAAACCGTTTTCTTAAGTTTGTTTAGCTTATCTGCAATTATGGCATAATGTATAACTCCAATCTAACCAAATGTGAGTTGGTTAGATGGCCATCTAACCAAAACATTGGTTAGATAGTAAAATTTGTCTATCTAACCGGTTAGATTGTAAAACAACGCTGAGTTTACAATCTAACCGGTTAGATGTCTATCTAACCAACTTGAGTGGTTAGATGTCAATCTAACCAACTTGACTATCTAACCACGACATATATACGCGAATAGTTAATTTCTTTTGTCTTCTTGTTTTAGAAATGACTTCGCCAATTAAATTTATTGGAAACTATGATATTTTAGCAGAAGGCAAATATTTAATAGAAGTAATATTTTGTTTATTGTTATTTGTATGTTGGCAACGTGCTAAGGTTTTTCGTCTTTTTGTCTCCTGTGAGATTTTCTTTGAAGTGCATCGAAGACACTTTAGATTTAAGTCGTTCGAAGCAAATTTTGTGTATCATAGGGGTCGCGGCAGCGCCCCCTATAATATTTGTCAAAAGTCCCTGGAGTGTGCAATGAGCTACGCAGAATCCCCCCCCCCCCCACTTTTCGAAAGTCCCCCACTTTCATCCCCCCTACTTTTTGGGGGTCGCCCAAAAGTGTCGAAAAATTAAGTTTTGTGGTCAAATTTTCAAAAAGTTTCTGAATTTTTAGCTAATTTATGGACTTATGAGTTAGTTTTAAGCTTAAAAACAGCGATTTTTGTGTTTTTACCTAAAAATGCTAATTTTCCGCTAAACATTTTGGTATTTTATACCATGGACTCTCCCACCCCCACTTTTCGGAAGCCCCCCACTTTTCCCTCCCTAGGGGGGGTGGCGACGCCCCCACTTTCAAAACCCTAAAAATGCCAGGGTAGTACCCCATATATACGCCATTTAATGTGGTGATTCCTTTTGGAGACATCAACTTTGAACCCTTATTACTCATTATTCATTTATAAGAAGCCATTTTTATATCAAAACGCAGTTTAGCGTTTTCCCTTTCTAATGAATATATACATGTAAAATGGAAGAACAAGTAACAAAAATGCTCCGCGCCAGAAAATAGCTTAACATTTGTGTTAATAGCTTAATGCTAACATAGTAATGATGGACCGCATTGTACATCTTACCGAGCAAAATCGAGCCATGCAGTATGAGCTCTAAATAAATCGACTAACTAAGGTAAGTGTCAGCAGTTGTAAGTTATAGAGTGACGTATCAAAGCTGCCAGAGCGCCAAATTGAGGCTACTAAATATACGTGCTCATATTAGCATTTTTCAAACTTGCTTCTCTACTTTCACAGGAATTTATCATTGACCAACACTCCACATAGTAAGCTCTTTTTGCGGAGCATTTTTGTTACTTGTGTATGTATCAAAATGAGGAAATTTTTTAAGCTGTTATACAAAGAATAATAATATAAAAAATTTTGCTCCCTTGCAGCTATCAGCTAGGTTTTGGCACTATACTTAGTTAATACGATTTGGACAAGTCTGGTTACTGTTGAAAATGAGAGTTTGAGAAGGATCGCTCTCGTTAACATCTATAAACTGTCTGCAATCCAGTTGGTTGGCTGTTCCCAGGAGTGCGTTTGGGCCCGTATGGTATTCTACTTTTCTAGATTTTGGCGAATTTGAAAAATTTTGGTGTTGGTCGGATGGTGATCAAGTCGGCGTGGCTGCGACGTTGGCCTCATCAGCCCTCGTACATCACAATTAGAAGAGTTGAACCGGAGATGGACCGAGTGAGTGCATTCTTTTCTTGCAAAGGATTTTCATTTGTGCTCTGCATGTAACTGAAGGTTCTCCGGGTGGGTGATTTCCATGTTGTGTTTGGGCTCTTCAAGCTTGTAGCAAACCTTTGTTCAGGAGATTATGTTTAATAAGTTTTGCTGGATTTGAACTGATATTTCAGCATTTATAGGTTGATTGATATCAGACTATGGTTTCTGGCTTACTTCTAGGCCAAAATTTATGGGGGGGGGGCTCGAAGAAGAGCCCCCATCGATGGGGGGGGGGCTCACCGAAAATGGGGGCATATTTTTTGACAAATTTTTAGGTTTTTTGTGTAATAAATGCTAAAAATAGCTAAAAATAACAAAGTTTTGGTGTTTTTAAGCTAAAATAGTGGAAATTCAGGTAAAACTCCGGCAAAGTCGGAAAATGTTTTGAAAATTTTAGGCTAAAAATGCTAAAAAATGGCAATTTTGGGGTTTTGGGGTGGGAATTTATGGGAGGTCGGAATTTATGGGGGGCTTTTTATGGGGGGGGGGGGGGCTCCTCGAATGGGAGGGAGGTCGCCGAATGGGGGGCCCCCGCCCCACCCCAGCAGAAGTAAGCCAGCAGTTTTCATATATACGTATGTCGTAGTCACATAGTGTAGTTGGACACTTCATGAAGTGTCAGATGATTTCTCACTTTTCATGAAGTGTCAAACACGTAGTGTAATAGTTTGTGAACACCATTATTACACTATCTGTCAGGTCATGGATCTTTTTAGAGTTGGGACCGGTTCCAATTTTCAAAACCGGTTCCGGTTCCGGTTCCGGTTCCGGTTCCGGTTCTAGCTTCCGGTTCCCGGTTCCAAGTACAAAATTCGTAGTTACATTTTAACATTATTTAATATTGGATGCAGGCCCCCAGCAAGGGTTATACAATCAAAATTCTAAAGCAATACTGCAAAACAGTTGGAATAGGTAATGCGATAATAACCAACTGGGTTAAACTTTTTGTTTACTTAGAATTTTAAAGTTTTTGCCTTACCTTGAATTTGCTCCATTACAAATGCTGTTACTGTATGCACAACATACACTAAAACTTGTAAAAAAATTAAAACTAAAGTCTGACCAAAAAATGTAGAAAGCGAAATTGTTTGCTTTATATCTCGTAAACGCTTCAAGATAACTGCCATAAATTATATATTTTCTGAACCGGAATGATGAGATCTTTCTTCTCGTGAAAAAATTTTTTTGAAATTTCCCGTGCGATTTCAAAGGGTGCCGCTTTTATATGTCCAGAAGGTATATGTAAATGCTACACCCACGATTTTTTCAGGAAAATTTTCCCCTTGCCCGAATGTCCTACACACCAAATTTCAGCTTTGTTGGTTGAAAATTGCGTGAGTTATTCCATTTTTTAGATTTTCAAAATCCTTTGATCTTTGCCGCTTTTTCGACTTTGACTGGTTGTTACTCGCCACTCGCTCAACGAAAAAAATTTTTTGATTGGATTTTCAGGACCGCCTGGGTGTCCGCTTTCATCTGATATACGTGGTATTTCAAAATTTGAAAGTCGATTTTTTCGAAAAATACCACTTTTTGACCCAAAATTTCGGCAAAGCGAATCCAGCAAAAGTGAATAAAAATAACATAATCGTAAAGTTCATTATGAGCTGAATCCAACGATATAAAGTTTTCGTGGCTACGACTTATATTGCGCCAGCAGTGAATTTTTAAACATGTCCCTTATTTCAAGCTGGTTTTTGGCTTCCTTTGATGTTGCCGCCTAGATTTACCTGAACCAGCGTAAACTAGCAAAAACCAGCTGAAATAAGGAAATGTTTAAAAATTCATTGCTGGCGCAATATAAGTCGTAGCCACGAAAACTTTATATCGTTGGATTCAGCTCATAATGAACTTTACGATTATGTTCTTTTTATTCACTTTTGCTGGATTCGCTTTGCCGAACTTTTGGGTCAAAAAGTGGTATTTTTCGAAAAAATCGACTTTCAAATTTTGAAATACCACGTATATCAGATGAAAGCGGACACCCAGGCGGTCCTGAAAATCCAATCAAAAATTTTTTTCGTTGAGCGAGTGGCGAGTAACAACCAGTCAAAGTCGAAAAAGCGGCAAAGATCAAAGGATTTTGAAAATCTAAAAAATGGAATAACTCACGCAATTTTCAACCAACAAAGCTGAAATTTGGTGTGTAGGACATTCGGGCAAGGGGAAAATTTTCCTGAAAAAATCGTGGGTGTAGCATTTACCAATCCTTCTGGACATATAAAAGCGGCACCCTTTGAAATCGCACGGGAAATTTCAAAAAAATTTTTTCACGAGAAGAAAGATCTCATCATTCCGGTTCAGAAAATATATAATTTATGGCAGTTATCTTGAAGCGTTTACGAGATATAAAGCAAACAATTTCGCTTTCTACATTTTTTGGTCAGACTTTAGTATGGTCGAGCAAATTGTTTCGATAATTTACGGTGAGATTCTACTGCATCTAAATGCAGACAGCGCCTTTTGAACAGAATCTTGTACGTAAACTGCACAAGGTTTCAGTAAAACATGCTGAGAATTGAGATATACTGGAGCTTAAATTTTTATTTCTTTAAAAAGAGTACAGTGTCAGGGGCAAATAGTTTCCAAAACATTTAAATGCATTTAAAATATTTAAAAGCTGAAAGCCAAATTGGAAAGAAGAACATATATATTAAAGTTATATTTAACGAGGAAATTTACAGTCGCTTGATTACACAAAATAGCTAACAGATAACTTCTACATGCTGTTCCATTATTTGAACTTTGATTGACTTTCGTCTCCGTAGCCGATAGCTTAAAAATAAGAAAATAAGTACTCAACTTTCGAAGTTTTCTACTCCTCTAAAATTACTATTTTTTAAAAAATGTTGCTTAAATCTTGCGTGCTGACAACGCCACCTTCCATTTATCAATTTTTTGAGAAGATATACTCAACTTCCGACTACATCCCATCGAGCTCTCATCTTTTCTATGAGGTTAATATTCAAATATGTAAGCTGGTTAAAGTTTTCATTCGGCGATGTATCGTTCACGTCTGAACGAAAGTGCCCGTCTTTCATCAATTACAATTGGAATTTTAGAACAGAAAATTTCAAATATTCGTTAAAATTAATTTAGAGACATTTTTACAACTGCATTTTGTAATACACACAAAATTACTTAACAAAATTTGAAAAATCAGAAGCATGAAAACAACAAATTACGAAATTCCTTCCGGAATAAAGGAGGTAGAAATTTTGCCTTACAATACATTTTCCTAATTTTTCAAGTATGTTTAACATTTAATTTTTGTCTTAACAGACGGGATAATGTCACTAGTGTTGATTCAAAGAAACATTTGAAATTTCTCTTAATTCTCGGCTTCCGTGAAACCTGAAACGTGCCTCGATCGCCTGAAAAGGGGAAGCGGTGAGTTTGTGTCACCTCCAGTGGAAGCTGAAGCTGTAGTTTTCAGTTTAGGGTCTAAATTTATTCTATGGAGTGTCAGCTTCAGTTTCAGTTCCAATGGTTCCGTCCAGTTATGGCACTAAAAACGGTGCACTCATGGCACTAAGATCTGTTATGGCACTAGTACTGTTATGGCACCCAAAAGATCAGTTATGGCACTCAGGAGATCAGTTCTGGCACTCAAAAGATCAGTTATGGCACTCGGCAGTCTTGTTATGGCACTCGTCAGATCTGTTATGGCACTCGTATTACTCGCCAGTTAAGGGGGTTCATTTTTTCGACTTTCTCTGATCTCGCTGACTTTACATATCTTATTGTCCACACGGTAAGGAGTTTTTAACATTAAAGCTGTAAGTCTTAGGATTATCGAGTAATTTCACGTTTTCGTCAAAACTATGTCGACTGTCCGGGGACATTTGTGCCAGTCTAAGTTCAGCTGCGATTTCAGTCATTCGCAAAGACAAAACTGGCATTTTAGCACATTTCAGCAGCAGCTCAGTCTGCGCTAAAAGCAGACTGTCCTATGTCCTATGTCCTATTCTACTTTCTGCAGCAAAGATGGCCTCAGTAGCATGTACACGTGATCAATCATTGAACCCTATCACGTTAATGCTGCAGGCTCAGTGTAGCTGTAAATATTTCTGGAAACTTTCCACTTCTGCACTACTTCTGACAAGTTGTAAACAAAATATGTTTAGATAGTCGAAACAGTAGACAAAGTAGAACGTAACTGGTAAAGCAAGACTTCGAGATTAATTTTTTAAAATTTAATCGATTTATATTGTACAATTTTAGTAGTGGTAGGTAACTGACAGGTACTTAAGGTGCTGATTCCCTTCCCTTTCGTCACATAAAGTTTGCACCATTATTACTCATTCATTACTTGGAGTTAAGAAGCCATTTTTATATGAAAATGTAGCATGTCACCTTCTCTTTTTAATGTATGCCATGAAAATTGGGGGCCAGCATTTTAAATGAAATATTCTGAAAGCTGTGAGTGTCCGGGGATTTTTCTTTCACAAGAAGTTTCTATGTTCTAAATATTCCAAAATAGAAAAATCTCATCTATGCTCTATTTATCGAACATTGAAGAATAGAAATTAGAAATTTTAGGCTCTAAATTCTAAATAAATTGAAAAAATTTTAGGATTTAGAACCATAGAATTTCAGTTTCTTCAGAAAAATTCTTAATTTCAAAACTCCTACAATCTAAATTTGAAAAACTTTAATTTGCCTGTACAAATTAGAACTTTTAAAATTTTTGAATTTCTAAATTTTATGTTTGAAGTTTTCACCAATCATTGAAGACCTAGAACCAAGCCAACCAATCAGCAGCGACGTGATTTGGAAACAGCTCTTCAAACAGAACAGTCCTTAGTTGTTGGCGTTGCTTGTTACAAGAGGAAGTGATAATAAAAAGCACTTTATTTTATAGAGAAAATTATGCAGTTATCTAATCTTTTTCTTTGGAACGGTCATGCAGATGATTTGGTAACCGAAATATAATAAAAATTACCTTACTATCACAGTGTTAAAAAATATAACTCTGTTTACGTTAATGTTGAGTCATCCAGAGGACAGTATATAGAATTTCTCGAGTTCTCAAGTTGCAAGTCTCAAGACTGAACTGTGGATCTCAAGTGTTTCACATGTATTTTCCTCAAACTCGAAACCTTCCTGCACTCTTAGAAATGTTTCAGTACAAACAAAACGAATCACTTGTAGATCTAAATACAAAAGCTTTTGAGAAAATACAGGTTAAGTCTTGTTAATTTCCACAGGACATCGTTGGTAGTTTCTATCGGATATACCTTAGTAGAATCAAGAGTACATAATGATAAGAGTGTGACAAGCGTCACACTCTATGCAATGAAGGCTAAAACTATGCGATGCGCGCTAACGGCTTACCCCCCCCACAAATTGACCCCCTCTCACACCGCCCCTATATGGGTACATAGTTCCAAACGGGGGTCGCTCACTCGCTTAGTATTTTTTCTACATCTATGTGTTAAGCATACACGCTTGCACCCCTTCCCCAAATTAGGCCCCTGTTAATTTCAGCTTGTAATTATGCAAAGCAGTGAGCGACCCCCGTTTAGACCACACGACACATTGCATTTGAAAATTCAAACCAAGATTTTATTAAAGATATTAATTAAATTGAACAAAACAAATTAAATTAAACAAAATACAAGCTGATAACTGTCATTGTAGTGTCGACTGTCATATAACCTGAAATAGCCTGAAAAAGGCTGACATACCCGTGTGAAATTTAAAATTTAGGACTGAACTAAGATAAACGGAAAAGACTGAAGGTTCGTAAAGAGTATGTGATTTAAGGATCCCTATCTTTACGATTCTTTTGAAACTTTCCTCCCTTTTATAGTCGAAAACTAATTTGCATATTGTACGAAAGTGTAATTTTGAGCTAGCTAAAAGGCGAAGCCAAAATTTCTACACATAAGGAGAATAGCTAAATTCTAAAGCCAAGGAATTCACACAGAAGTAAGAAAAGAATTACAATAATTTCACGTAAATTCTGCCGTGCCGCTGCGAATATCCCACACCCGGAAATGCAGGCAGGCGGTTAGTCGCATTGCTAAATTGATGGAATTTTTCATTTATATATTGAAAATTTAATATTTATTATTAAGTACCTACCACTACTAAAATTGCACAATAAATTGATTAAATTTTAAAAAATTAATCTCGAAGTCTTGCTTTACCAGTTACGTTCTACTTTGTCTACTGTTTCGACTATCTAAACATATTTTGTTTACAACTTGTCAGAAGTGGAAAGTTTCCAGAAATATTTACAGCTACACTGAGCCTGCAGCATTAACGTGATAGGGTTCAATGATTGATCACGTGTACATGCTACTGAGGCCATCTTTGCTGCAGAAAGTAGAATAGGACATAGGACATAGGACAGTCTGCTTTTAGCGCAGACTGAGCTGCTGCTGAAATGTGCTAAAATGCCAGTTTTGTCTTTGCGAATGACTGAAATCGCAGCTGAACTTAGACTGGCACAAATGTCCCCGGACAGTCGACCGGCGTCTATGAATCTGAGTGATATTTGTATTAATTATTGCCAAAATGTTAAACTGCGGAATCTTGGACTTAGTATTTAACTTAGGCTTTCAGTTTAGATAGTATTTAGTCAATTTTTCTAGATTTAGAACTTGTCATGATTACGGGTACGACACTTTCCTTGTGTGAACAGCAAAATTGTGTATTTTGTATGACTTTAAAGTAGCATTTGTAGTGTTAGTAACAGAAAAACTCAAACTAATGTAAAACATTTTATGCCCGTTTTTAAAGACAATTCCTATCATTCTTACAGAAAATTAAATAATTTCGAAAATTTTATAATTTTACAGTTTTTCTAGCAACCGAAACAAGACTAACAAAAACTCTGAATCCGAAAAATCATGCTTCTGGCTTCTGTTTTAAGTTCAAATGAAGCAGTATAAGACGTTTATTACCCTTTATGTTTGCTTGAAAAATTCAATGTCTATAAGATTTATTTTTCGTTCATGCGAAATAAAGTACTAACTACTATATTCTGAAGATAACATTATATTCTAGTCCATCCAAAGCTAGTTTACCCTATAGTTAATTTTGGACCTAAACAAATAATTGTCTTTTGTATTGGCTGGCATCAGGGAATTTTCTCGGTGCCATAACTGAACTCCTGAGTGCCATAACAAAACTCATGAGTGCCATAACAGAACTCATGAGTGCCAGAACAGAACTCATGAGTGCCATAACAGAACTCAAGAGTGCCAGAACAGAACTCAAAATTAGTGCCATAACAGGACAGTGCCATACCTGGAATTGACCGTTCCAATAATTGTACCTTCATTTCACGTTTAGTTTGAAACTCTTAATTATTATCAGTCTCATCCTACATATTTCACCTTCAGGTCTAAGTTTGTTTAGTTTCAGTTCAAACTAGATTTTTAGTTTCAATTTCAGTCCCTAGCTTGAAAAAGACAATATGAATGGCGGCCGGTTCCAAATCCTACCGGAAGTTCCGGTTCCGGTTCCAACCGGTTCTAGTGGAACCGGTCCCAACTCTAGATCTTTTCCCCCCCCCCTCAATACGAACTGGTTGGATTGGGGTTATTGGATGATCCAAATGCGTTCATATTTTGGGGACGTGTTACCTGAGGGTTAGTAATTTTAAAAATTTTACATAATTTAAATTTAATAAAATTTTAAAATTTTTTAAATTTCAAAATGTTTGAATTTTTTTAAAAATTTTCGATAAAGTCGATGATGCTGAGCATTTTTCCTTCTTGTAGCAACGTCTGAAAATGTTTCCTACGATCTCTACAGCGGCTCTAACTGTAAAGATCAAAGGAAAACACCGCCTGTATATATACCAGCAGAAATCGTGTGCCTATTGTTAGCGGCAATTTTCTTTGATCTTCTGACTTTTCATGAAGTGCCAATGCCTCAATTATTTGACACAGTGAAATCCCACGGTATGCTTAATTTGAAAATGTTTCGCATTACTTATGAAGTAAACAGAACCCATTACAACAGTCAAAGTAGAAATAGAATGTTTGTATAAGAAAGCAGATTATACAGTTTATATACGTTAATGTTTTAAGTTTGCTATGTAATTGTCAACGCTTACCTACACTTAGTTATTCAATCAAACTAATTACTGAAGTAAAAGTAATACATAGGAATTATGCTTTGAGTGGAATCTGAGCAGAATTTATTTTACGCTATTTCCATTATAAGATCACTCATCTGCATTACTACTGATCTCATTGAAGGATTGTTGTTTTTGATTTACAAAAATTCTTTGTTGACAGCATAATTTCTATGGACTTACATCCCCAGTTTTTTTTCTTATAAATTCGTTTAATTTGTCATAACAATTCATATTATTTCATTTATTTTAATAATGATGCCAATTACCTTGTAAGTGTAGCATGTTCACGTAATTACTAATGTAAAATGTCTTCTCAAACTAAAAATCTTTTTCTGTTTGACTGTTGTAATGGGCTCCGTTTACGTCGTGAAATATTTTCAAATTAAGCATACTGTGGGATTTCACTGTGTCAATTGAAGCATTGGCATTTCATGAAAAGTCAGAAATGACCTGACAGATAGTGTTATAACGGTGTTCAACAAACTATTGCGCTATGTGTCTGACACTGCATGAGAAGTCAGAAATCATCTGACACTTCATGAATTAATGTCCAATTATACTATGTGACTACGGCACACACACACATACACTCACACACACACACACACACACACTCACACACACACACACACACACACACACACTCACACACTCACACTCACACACACTCACACACACACACACACACACACACACACACACACACACACACACACACACACATAATTATTAGGTAGTGCGCGTCAGCGACACACGTATATATATATATATTTATTAGGTAGTGCGCGTCAGCGCACTACCTAGAATAGGGAAAAAATGCGTATTGCGGGCTCTTGGAACATAGTTTTCCCTGGTGCCGGCGGAGGAGTTGAGGTAGAGCCTTCACATTTTACCAGTAGAAACCCCTTCACGAGGGGTACATGCTGTGCAAATTTGAGCAAAATCGGCCGAGCCGTTTTTGAGATATGACAGATTCAATTTTTCAATGCACGACTTTCTCTCCATTCCCCCCCCCCCCTAGGGGTCGGAGGTCTTAGATTTCCTATACCATATGGGGTTTTTTTGAACAACTTTTTCCCCATTTTTGGGGAAATGAGTATGGAGTAGGTAGGGCCTCCCCATAGGTCTGTGTACATAGCAGGATTTCGATTTTTTCGAAGATAGTTTTTTCCAAAATGGTCAATCCTTCTGTCCGGGTCTTCTTTAACTGGGGGAGGCCGATGGGCCTAAGGTTGGCTGTGGAGCATTGCCCATGACCCTTATCCGGATAGGCTATATGAATTTTGGATCTGGCCCCTGTAATTTTCTGGCCAGGGGTCACTAGTTAACGTGTAAAAGGGGGGGGGGTCTGGGCCTACGGAGTAGTCAGCCCTATACATAAGAGCTGTTGGGCTGAGGTTTCGTATTCGAATAGGAACCCCTATATGATGAATCTAAAGGGCCCATTAGTTTCGCTCTAGAACCTATCCATGTGGCTGGGGGGCACCCTGATGGTGGTGGGCCCTACCGTGTCGCAACTCCAACTTTAACCTCTTCTACAGAAAGATCCACAGTGAGCAGGTCTCTCTTATTTGGGATTTGGGGTGGGGTGCGGGGGCACTACAGCATAGACTATAGTAGGTTTCGCCCGGACCCCTGTGGCGCCCTGGACCGGGCCCAAAATGGCCAAAAATTGATTTTTCCAAAAGTGGCCAAGTTTGGTATCAAATGAAAGCCCTTGGTGAGGCGAACATTTTTCGTCATTGGAGGACCCCTCCAAAGTGGACCCTGCGGCCTGTGGCGCCCTGACCAGGGTCCGAACCGGTCCAAAATGGCCAAAAATCGATTTTTCCAAAAGTGGCCAAGTTTGGTATCAAATGAAAGCCCATGGTGAGGCGAACATTTTTTGTCATTGGAGGACCCCTCCAAAGTGGACCCAGCGGCCTGTGGCGCCCTGACCAGGGTCCGGACTGGTCAAAAATCGATTTTTTAAAAAATTTCCAAGTTTGGTATCAAATGAAAGCCCTTGGTCAGGCGAACATTTTCTGTCATTGGAGGACCCCTCCAAAGTTACCCCAGCGGCCTGTGGCGCCCTGGCCAGGGTCCGGACTGGTCAAAAATCGATTTTTCGAAAAGTTTGCAAATTTGGTATCAAATGAAAGCCTTTGGCGAGGCGAACATTTTTTGTCATTGGAGGACCCCTCAAAAGTGGACCCAGCTGCCTGTGGCGCCCTGACGAGGGTCCAAAATGGTCAAAAATCGATTTTTTACAAAAGTAGCCAAGTTTGATATCAAATGAAAGCCCGTGGTGAGGCGAACATTTTTCGTCATTGGAGGACCCCTTCAAAGTGGACCGACAGCGTGACGATCCCCCCCCCCCGGTGGGAGTTCGGCCCCCGTCATCCTCTTTTCCGATAACCCCTCTGTAAACGTTTTCTGATGCAGAATCAATTGCGTTTTTTCAAATTTTCCGCACCCCACGCACCGCGACGACCCCCCCCCCCCCCGGTGGGAGTTCGGCTCTCCTGTCTTCCTGTTATCCGGAAAACCTTTACTAAACGTTTTCTGATGCAGGATAAATTTCGTTTTCGCAAATTTTCCGTACCCCCCGCCCCGCGCCGACCCCCCCCCCCCCGGTGGCAATTCGGCCCCTCATCCTCTTTTCCGATAGCTCCTCTGTAAACGTTTTCTGATGCAGAAACAATTGCGTTGTTTCAAATTTCCCATACCCCACGCACCGCGACCTCACCCCCCGGTGGGAGTTCGGCCCCCGTCATCATGTTATCCGATAACCCCTCTGTGAACGTTTTCTGATGCAGAAACAATTGCGTTTTTCAAATTTTCCGTACCCCACGCACCGCGACGACCCCCCCCCCTCCCGGTGGGAGTTCGGCCCCCCGTCATCCTCTTTTCCGATAACCCCTCTGTAAACGTTTTCTGATGCAGAAACAATTGCGTTTTTTCCAATTTTCCGTACCCCACGTACCGCGACGACCCCCCCCCGGTGGGAGTTCGGCCCCCGTCTTCCTGTTTTCCGGAAAACCTTTACTAGACGTAACGTTTTCTGATGCAGAAACAACTGCGTTATTCAAATTTTCCGTACCCCACGCACCGCGACACCCCCCCCCCCCCCAAGTGGGAGTTCGGCCCCCCGTCGTCCTGTTTTCCGATAACCCCTCTGGAAACGTTTTCAGATGAAGAACCAATTGCGTTTTTAGAAATTTCCGTACCCCTCGCACCGCGACGACCCCCCCCCCCCCGGTGGGAGTTCGGCCCCCCGTCTTCCTGTTTTCCGGAAAACCTTTACTAAACGTAACGTTTTCTGATGCAGAAACAATTGCGTTTTTTCAAATCTTCCGTACTCCACGCACCGCGACAACCCCCCCCCCCCGGTGGGAGTTCGGCCCCCGTCGTCCTGTTTTCCGATAACCCCCCCTCTGTGAACGTTTTCTGATGCAGAAACAATTGCGCTTTTCAAAATTTTCCGTATACTCCACGCAGCGCGATGACCCCCTCCCCCCCCCCTCCCAGTGGGGGTTCGGCCCCGTCATCCTCTTTTCCGCTAGCCCCTCTGTAAATGTTTTCTGATGCAGAATCAATTGCCTTGTTCCGATAACCCCTCTGTAAACTTTTTCTGATGCAGAAAAAATTGCGTTTTTTAAATTTTCCGTACCCCACGCACCGCGACGACCCCCCCCCCCCTCCCGATGGGAGTTCGGCCCCCCGTCATCCTCTTTTCCGATAACCCCTCTGTAAACGTTTTCTGATGCAGACACAATTGCGTTTTTCAAATTTTCCGTACCCCACGCACCGCGACGACCACCCCCCGGTGTAGGGATGGGCGCGGAAAACAAGGACTGGAAAAAAAGGTTTTTTCCGTTTTTTTCCATTTTTTTCCGAAGGGGTGGAAAAAAATGGAAAAATATTCCTAACGTTATTTTGACGATTTTTACAATAAAATATCATGTTTTCTGAGCTTTTCCAGCAATTTCACACTATTTACAACCTTTTCCGTGGGTCATAGTAGGTGGGGGTATGCTAAATCTGACGAAATTGTATTTGGGTTTTTTCGATGCATCGGAAAAATGGAAAAATATTCGGGACATGTTCTGAAAGTTAATTTATAACATCGGAACATTAAGAAACCATCAAAAACAGTGTTTAATGAGGTAAGAATTTAATTTAAGTTTGGGATTTAGCGTTTTCCCCTTGGAATGTGAAAATGATTGCGTAACTCAGGTAGAGTTAATAATTCAATACCTAACAGTGGAGTGTTCAACCAAAACTGTTAAAATATCTGGAATTGTTTACTTTACGGAGCGTGTTACCTATGAAAACCACAAACTAGGTCTAGTATAACCGTCAAGGCATACAGAAGTGACCTGTCCTTTGCTTTAACAGCGTCACCCGCTGAAAATATTTGATTCCTGTAACCACTACTGGAATCATTCTAAGCGCTTGCGTAATTGCATTACCCCTGTGGGCTACAAATATCGTGAAAACTGCTTCTGTGCATGCAAAATCATGAAATAACGCAACTTTTACCACATTGTGTAATTCTGGAGTGACCGGAAAAAAAGGAAAAAAATGGAAAAAAATGGAAAAAACCGAATCTTTTTTTCCGGAAAAAACCAACCCTACCCCGGTAGGAGTTCGGCCCCCCGTCTTCCTGTTTTCCGGAAAACCTTTACTAAACGTAACGTTTTCTGATGCAGAAACAATTGCGTTTTTTCAAATTTTCCGTACCCTACGCACCGCCACAACCCCCCCCCCCCCCAGTGGGAGTTCGGCCCCCCCCGTCGTCCTGTGTTCCTATAAACCCTCTGGAAACGTTTTCAGATGAAGAAACAATTGCGTTTTTAGAAATTTTCCGTACCCCACGCACCGCGATGACCCCGATACCTTTTTCAGATACACCCTTATACACACAAATCAATATAAAGAGATAGTGCTCCATTTACTGGAAATGATAAAAGTTTTCGACTGAATGCTTACAATAGAATATATACGTACGTAATATGTACGTCCTATCTGGATTTTTTTGAAATCGTTTCTATGGCAAGTTTATACATTTTATGTATTAAGCCCTCGAAGAAAAAACGCTAAAGCGAAAAAATGCAGAACTAGTGGGAAAACGTCTCAAACGGGCATGCAATGGCTAGAATAGGAAAGAAGGAAGGGCGGAAAATGCCAATATATACGTATATATACTTGACAGTCGGCGCTGAAAAATGAAAGAAACTAGATTCAGTGCCGAATAGGGAAAGCAGTCGGCGCCGAAAAATGATAGAAACTAATTCAGCGCCGAATAGGGAATGTAGTCGGCGATGGAAACGATAGAAACCAGATAGCAATACGTAACTGAACGAAGTA
>JASAND010018686.1:0-52779 GCA_030248195.1 Trissonchulus latispiculum
TTCCATTCATTTTACAACAAATGTACCAAGTGGTAAAATCGTTATAAATTCGTTGTAAAAGTTGTAAAAACATTGTAAATTGGTCCAATTTCATTTACAATGGTTTTACAACAAATTTACCACAATTTTACAACGTGGTAAAATTATTGTAAATACGTATAAGAATTGATGTAAAACCATTGTAAATCCGTTAAACTCACATGGTGAAAGCGGATATAATCATTGTAAATCCATAATATTAAAATTTCATTAAAATTTCTTTGTAAAATCATGGTAAAATCGTTGTACCTTGCGCAGCAATTTACAACGATTTTACCCACCAAAGTTCTTCCTGTGATACCTCCCATGGGCATAGGTGTAACGGGGATTTGGGTTGGGGGAGGCCCCCTCCCGCCTCCCCCCAAAATTTGGGGGCGGGCCCCCTTTTTAAACCATCCCCAAAAAAATTTTTCAATTTTTATGCCAAAATCGCATTTTCAGCCATTGCTAATGCCAAAAAACATCCAACCATTAACTAATTTTAATTAGACAAGGCCTTTCAATTGAAAAGGCTAGCAAATTTGAACTTTTTTGAAAATTTTTGCAAAATTTTCCCTAAAAATACCCGATTTGTGGCCAATTTTACGCGCCGTCGGCGCGACTACCCCCCCCCCCCCCAGTTTGGTTTGTAAAAACGGCTGGGGAGGGTTACCCCCCCCCCCCCAAACCTCCCCCCAATTATTGGTGTTTTTGGCCATTTTTGGAAATTTCTGAGGTCCAAATTCCGGCGGGGGTGGGGGGGGGTACGCCCATCATATTTCGGGGGTCGACCAACAAAGTTCCAAGAATAGGTGCACCACCTGTTTGGGTTGGTGGGGGGGGGCGTAGGCCCAAATTTGGCTCGGGGGACACCCCACCACAGGAAAACTTTTTCCAGAAAATATCTGGAAAACGTTTTTCCAGGGTTTTTCAAGAGGTTTTCCAGTGATTTTTGAGACATTTTCCAGACTTTTTCTAACTTTTTTCCAGACATTTTCCAGACTTTTTCCAGACTTTTTCCAGATTTTTGTCTCAATTTTCAAATTTTCCAGACTTTTTCCAGGTTTTTTCTGAGCCAATCTAGTTTACTTTCCAGACATTTTCCAGACTTTTTCCGGAGATTTTCCAGACTTTTTCCAAGTCTTTCTGAATCAATCTGGGTTCGTTTTCTAGAGATTTTCCAGACATTTTCCGGACATTTTCAAGACTTTTTCTAGGCTTTTTCCAGGTTTTTTCTGAATCAATCTGGTTTACTTTCTAGACATTTTCCGGACATTTTCAAGACTTATTCTAGGCTTTTTCCAGGTTTTTTCTGAATCAATCTGGTTTACTTTCCAGACTTTCCCGGACATTTTCCAGACATTTCACAGGTTTTTTTCTGAATCAATCTGATTACTTTCCACTTTCCAGACATTTTCCGGACATTTTCAAGACTTTTTCTTGGCTTTTTCCAGCGTTTTTCTGAATCGATCTGGTTTACGTATGTACTTTCCAGACATTTTCTAGCTTCTGTCCAGACATTTTCTTAACTTTTTCGAGACTTTTTATGAATCACATTAACTTGCTTTCCAGACATTTTCCCGGGTTTTTCTAAACATTTTGGTCAATTTTTGGTTTTCCTGCTAAATTCACAAAAATGGTTCTTGATTGCTCAGAAGTCGTTCACATAGCAAGTTTCAAAACGCCCTTTCACGTACACGTGAACAACTCAAAATGGCATTTGGACTTCACAATTTTCGGTAGAAGGTAAAAACCTGATTTTAGCGGAGAGCCAGTTTGGCTACTTATATAAGCTAACGTGGCCAGAATAAACTCTGGAAGTAAGAGAAACAGGAAAAATACTGAAACAACGCTTAATATTTTATTTCATCGAATTTCGTAAGATTTATATAAACTGACAAATTTGACGAAATCTATATATCCAGTTAATGCTGCAAATTTTAATGTTCGATTTTCTCGCTTATTGTCATAGGGGTCGCGGCAGCGACCCCTATAATATGTGTGAAAAGTGGCTGGAGACAGTGTAAAATAAGCTGCGCAGAAGCTGCGCAAAATCCTGCGCAGATTTCATGCGCAAATTGTAGAGCACATCGAGTTTAGTATGTCTGTGAAGTTTCAGCCCCGTATCACTTACCGTTAAAAAGTTGCGCCCCGGACCGGTTATGGCGGCGATGTTTTTTTTTCCGGTTTCTCCTATTTGATGGTTGTATTGTACATAATGTTCGCCGCTTTCACGTGATCTGCAGCGGTGGGCCAACCTAAAGGGCTATGGGGTCTAGTAGTACCCTCTAAAGAATTTAAGAATCACAACTTTTTTTGCGCCGCAGCTGCGCCACAGCGCCGCAGTGGCGCCGCAAAGTCGGCTCATAGCGAAAAGTGACCATTTTTGTGGTCGTCGCTCAGGTCGAACGTTACGAGCTGGAGCTGATTTCTTTTTATATTCAGAAATTACATATATTGAACTAACTAACGGTCCAGGTTGCGTTTCTCTATCACTTCCCTAGCGACCACAGTGGCCCGTCAAAGATGGCGAAAATTCGAAAAATGAAAAATCGAAATTTCTCGCTATCTATTTAACTTTGAACGCTCAAATCTTCCATACAATGGTTTTCTGGCACGGAGAATCGATTCCCGCAGTCAGTTTTACCGTCAGACCCACCCATTTTGCTGGGCTGGTTCCACTTTGCCGTCGGGAGGGTCAAGTCGGAAACCGCTTCCTGGAGGTCCATGGTAGGCTCTACCTGGCCTCTCAAAACTTTGTCTATACTGGTTTTCTGGTGTGCCCAGCTCATTCCCGGTGTCCTTTTTGCCGTTGGACTCATCCATCTTGCTGTACTGGTTCCACTTTGCCGTCTGGAGGGCAATGTCGGAAACCGCTTCCTGGAGGTCCATAGTAGGCTCTACCTGGCCTCTCAAAACTTTGTCTATACTGGTTTTCTGGTGTGCCCAGCTCATTCCCGGTATCCGTTTTGCCGTCCGACGTACCTATTTTGCTGAGCTGGTTCCACTTTGCCGTTTGAAGGGTCAGTCGGGTGGGGGGTCAAGTGGTCGAAAATAAAATTTTTCAAAAGCGGTCAAATTTGGTACCAAATGAAAGCCCTAAGCGAGCTGAGCAACTTTTGTCATAAAACCGCATGCTCAAAGTGGCTGTAGAGTGCTGTGGTGGGGTGGGGTGGGGACTTAGGCGATTTTCGGTCAAAAATGAAAGTTTTCAAAAGTGGTCAAATTTGGTACCAAATGAAAGCCCTAAGCGAGCTGAGCAACTTTTGTCATAGAACTGCATGCTCAAAGTGGCTGTAGAGTGCTGTGGTGGGGTGGGGTGGGGACTTAGGCGATTTTCGGTCAAAAATGAAATTTTTCAAAAGTGGTCAAATTTGGTACCAAATGAAAGCCCTAAGCGAGCTGAGCAACTTTTGCCATAGAACTGCATGCTCAAAGTGGCTGTAGAGTGCTGTGGTGGGGTGGGGTGGGGACTTAGGCGATTTTGGGTCAAAAATAAAATTTTTCAAAAGTGGTCAAATTTGGTATCAAATGAAAGCCCTAAGTGAGCTGAGCAACTTTTGACATGGAACCATCCACCAATATTTGCTGTGCCAAATAACGTCACGTGCCCATGAAACTTTTGTCTTTACTTCTTCAACCGGAATTTAAAGGATATATATACCTATTTATATTTATTATATATTTAAAGGATATTTAAAGGATATATATACGATACAGCCAACACACACATATTATCCTCTTTTGTGCTGAGCATTTTTGTTACTTGTTAGAAATTATCGCAAAAATAACGGCAGATATGTACGTAGTCAGTGAAGCCGATTTTACCTGTTTCATGCATAAAATCGCTAATGAGTTACCGAGACCGAATATCAGGGTATATATTTTACCGGGGGGGGGGAGAGGCCGACCACCAAAATTGACCTCCCCCGAAAATGCCTTCCCCCCCAAGAAATCGCCCTCCCGGGATTTTTGCTTCCACCCCTTGGATTTTTTGGGAGCCCAATTGATTGCCACAAATAGGCAAAATTTCAAACGTTTTAAAGCTTCCCGGAGATTTTTACGTAAAACAGGCTATGTTTAGCTTAAATCTTGGCAATATTGAAAACTTTTTGCTTTTCTATGTGCAAAATGCGCCAAAAATACAAATTTTCGGCTCATTATTACAACCCCCCCCCCCGAAAATTTCTTCCTCCCCAAGGGCGAAAAACCCCCCCAAACCCTATAAAATACCCTGAATATTACAACCCCAATATTGCCGGGCCGGGGGTCGGATGGAACCCCCCGGTGCGCCCATGTGTTATATATATATATTACACCAATGGTCAGTAGCGTAGGTACGAAAAATTTTCAGGGGGGGACGGTTTGGACCGAAGTCTGGGGGGGGGGGGTAAAATTTTTATTTTTCGCTCAACAATTGTATGAACGCTACATGCAAAATTTTTATAACGTCCTTTGCGTAAATCTGTTGTAAACGAAAGCGGCATGCTAAAACCCAAATTGGGGGGCCTGGGGGGTGGAGCCCCCCAGAAGTTGAGAAAATTTTTCAATTTTGCCATTAAAACGCTATTGAAACATTGAATTCTTTGCACTGTACGTATATTCTCAATTCCCAAACCAAATTTTGTAGTTTAATTAAGTTATTATTTTCCCCTTCTATAGGCTCGTACGAAAACTGTACTGGATGGTCTCATTATGAACAGGGTATTCCAAGCAGCACATATGCAGTACGTATATATATATATATATATATATATATATATATATTAGGGATCGACCGGAACTCCAAAAAACCGGAACCGGAACCGGAACTGGCTTTTAAAAACCGGAACCGGAACCGGAACCAGCTCTTTAACACTACAAAAATCGAAAATTTTTTCTGACGTTTTGGACAATTTTTCACGATTTTTCGCTTTTTTGTAGCTACTACAACATTGTAATAGCTTTCTAAAATTGTATTTTGTATATTATGTATTTCAATACACGAATACGAAACTTGCAATTTATTATGAAAATTTTGTCTTATTATATAGTTAAACTTTTTGTAATTACAATAGATTTAAAACATTAATTATATATACAGGGTATGAATAAATTATGAACATATTGTCTATATATGTTGATGATTATTCGAGCACATGCTCGACAAAAGGTTTTATTTTATCTACTTTATTAAATCGAATTTCTATGAATGACTTAATCGAATGCAATTTGACTTCTAAAGGATATTTACTGGCAGGCAAATAAAAATTAATTTCTTAGTTAAACTGAGTATTAAATTAATTGAAATAAATTGGTAGAAATTGATTCCACGAAATGCCTGCGAGCGAGCTTTGGGCAAAATAAGCCAGAAACATGTTTAGTTTTTATCTGAGTTGCCTGACAATTTCTAGTCACAATTAGAAATTATATACGACTTTACTAGAGCTCCAAGAAAAGTTTCAGCATTTTCAAAACAAAATATAAAAAAATTGTCGCGACTATAACGAGCTTTTATTCTCTTTGTAGTCAATAGATAAATTAAAATAATTTTTCTGAAAATTACTGTTCCCGTAATTATATATATACTATAAGATTTGGCTGTATCTGGCTATGAATTTAAATAGCATCAGCTTCGAAAATTGGACCTGTTTGGAATATCAAGTTTTAAATTTTGGGTGACCTGAACTAGTAATTAATAACTAAAAAATTACTTTACGTATTATTAGAGTTTTCTGAGTAAAAGGTAAATCTTTGCACTTTTCTGCAGATCTTTTGTCGCTGATAGCAATATATAACCTTTTACCATTAAACATATAAGAACAGTAAAGTATATATTTTTCACAAGTTTCAAAAAAATTGAATTAAACTTAAATTCTTCTAGCAGCATTTCTCTTTTTTGGCTAGCTTCATCTGCATTTTCAAATTTATATAATGACATTTCTTCAAATAATTAAAAACCCTTCTATTTGTTCCATCCATAATTTTTTAATATTTTTGTTGCACTCTGCACTATATTTATATACAAAACATGCCTACTATTTAAACAATAGTTGAGCTAAAACTGACATCTAATTATGCAACAGTGCACTAATCTTTGAAATAGCATAGGTTTACGCCAAGGCTTCAATATATTCCAATTTAGCAAAATTAATAATTTTAAAGTATCTATCAAAAAGCTAATAGCAATCAAATCGGCGGGCTAGTGCTCTATTTTGAATTTCTAAATTATATTTAAGTGCGTAATATTTTGATCATATAATTAATATTCATAATAACGATAAGGTACTACATAATTATTAATAAATCTAAACATTCCAAGTTAAGTATATATATAATGCAATAGCGCCGCAGGCGAAAATTTTTGAGAAAATAATATTCTGCTTACAAGAGATTCGCGATTTTTTTAAAACGTTAAAAAATTTTACAAAATTTCTGAAAATTTTAATAAAATTTCACTTTTGATAATACGATAAAATTGGTTCCGGTTCCGGTACGTTTTCAAAAACCGGAACCGGAACCGGAACCAAAAAGTACCGGAACCGGAACCGGAACCGGAATTCCGGTCGATCCCTAATATATAGTTTTAGTTTTAGTGCTGCTTATTTTTTTAGTGCTGCTTATTTTTTTAGTGCTGCTTATTTTTTTAGTGCTGCTTATTTTTTTAGTGCTGCTTATTTTTTTAGTGCTG
Source organism: Trissonchulus latispiculum (assembly GCA_030248195.1). NCBI lineage: Eukaryota > Metazoa > Nematoda > Enoplea > Enoplida > Ironidae > Trissonchulus > Trissonchulus latispiculum. The sequence continues at coordinate 6,689 of JASAND010018686.1, forward strand.
CTTATTTTTTTAAGTGCTGCTTATTTTTTTAGTGCTGCTTATTTTTTTAAGTGCTGCTTATTTTTTTAAGTGCTGCTTATTTTTTTAAGTGCTGCTTATTTTTTTACGTAGTGCTGCTTATTTTTTTACGACGGAGAATACGATTCAGCCAATTCGTATTGCCTTCTCTTCCGATTCGTGATTTCTATAATTTCATTTGATTTGGATTTCTGTATTTATATATTAATTTGATTATGGCTGCCTGTGCGACATGTATGAAGCCTTTTGGTTCTGCTGATGTTTATGTTCCCTGTTTTGCCTGTCAGTCTCATTTTCATCCATCGCCTTGTTCGGACCTGTCTCTAGCAGTAGCTCGGTCTTATTCCGATCCTTCCAAGAAGAACTGTTTGGTCTATCTCTGTGATAAATGCAAATCCTGTGCCCCGTCCATGCGTCGGGAACTTGATGAACTTAAGCAAGCGGTTGTCTTGTTGCAGGCCCAAATCTCATCCACCCTACCCCAGAATGGGAATCCTTCTCAATCCGGTGATCAGGGTCGGGAATCCGCTCATGTAACCGCTCTTGACTCTGTTGTGGCCCGCCTGGCCAGTTTGGAATCCAGATTTGCCTATTTCATGGAAACCTTTGATCCGGTCCAACTTGTCAGGGCCATGGGGGAGGCCGTGGCAACGGCAGCTACTAAAGCTGTTTTTCATGCCTCTATGGAGGTGGATGAGAAGAAGGAAAAGCGTCTTAATGTGGTTATGTTTGGGGTGGTACCTGATGCTGAAAGGGATGATCTAACTATTGTACGTGAACTAATGTCGAAGCATAAAATCGATCCGGATAAGGTCAAAAAAGTCTGGCGTGATGGCCCCACACCGTCTGAGCCGGGTCAAACTCGACTGCTGAAGGTGATGCTGGAAGACTGGGGAACTAAATCATCTATCTTAGAACTGGCTCGTTTGAAGAAATTTAAAGATATATATGTTCGATCGGACTTGACTTTTCGTGAAAGAGAAGCTAGGCGTAAAGCTGCTCTTGCCAGAGGCAACAAGCCTTTCAGCACCTCTGGTGTTGAGCCAAATGTCACTGTATCGGTTAGTGATGCTGGAGTCTCTAATACTGGGCAGTCTAATTCTTTCCCTCAATAAAGGTCAGTGATTTATTCTATTCTGTTAGCATGGTCTCTATCCTCTCCAAGCTGAGGGTTGTTTACTGTAATGCAAATGGTATATCCAATAAGGTTTTTTATTTACAAAGGTTACTTGACACTGAAGAACCTGACTTAGTCGCAATCACTGAAACAAAACTCCATCGTGAATCTCCTCCATTCTTGTTCTCTACATTGTATAATGTTGTACGTAGGGATAGAACCCGTCATGGTGGAGGGGTGTGCTTGTTAATAAAAAAAGATCTTAATTTTGTAGAACCTGCCTGTGCTACCAATTTTGAATCCGAATGCATAGCTGTTAATCTTACAACTCGTAGCCTATCTTTTACATGTGCAGTTTTGTATAGACCTCCTAATGATGACAATGCATTGGAACTTGCAGCGAATGATATATCTAAACTAGACTTTTCAAGACCGGTGGTTGTTGTTGGCGATTTTAATGTTCCTAGTGTGAACTGGTCTAACTTACTATCTCCTGTACGAAAGCACGCTTTGTTTGCAACTCACATGGCTAGCTTAGGTTTATCCCAGTATGTTTCTGAACCCACTCGTTTTTCCCCGCCCAACATTTTGGATCTCATATTTTGCAATGTTAGCTCTTTTATAACCAATATTTCTGTTGAAGCACCGCTTGGTCCGTCTGATCATGCTGTAATAAATTTCTGCATTAACACTGAAGTACCCCAATCTCCTAATACACTTCGCAAAAATTTTTGGAAAATGAACAAAACTGGAATTTCCTCTTTCATGTGCAATATCGATTGGATAAATTTGTTTTGGCGGGAATATAATGCTGGTAATTGTATTGTTGAATCTTTTTGGTATACTTTTATGTCTGTACTGTATGCACTACTAGATGTTTATGTTCCCTCAAGCAATTTTTGTCCTACTAAGTTCAAGTGGCCGCCTTACATTTTGAATCTTGAACGTCGTCGCAATGAGGCTTTTAAATACTGGACAAGAGATGCAAATTACTTTTTCAAGCTAGAATTTGATCGTCTATCCTATGTTGTCAATTACTGTCAAAAGCAATTTTTGGCAAAATATGAACATCATTTAGCTGATTTACCCAATTTAAAAAAATTTTTTGCTTATGCTAACTCAAAGCTTAAATTCAAACCAAGTATACCTACGCTAGTAACTGATAACGGTACATCTATTTGTGATCCAAAAGGTAAGGCAAACTTGTTGGGTCATTTCTTCAACTCTGTGTTTATTACTGATAATGGACATCGACCCCGGTTGGAATCCATCATCCATGATATCCCTGACACCTGGAACTTTGATTTCTCTACATTAGCCATCTTTGAACGGCTTCTTCGTTTTCCTAACAACATGGTTCAAGGTCCGGATGGTATCCCAGCTATGTTCATCAAAACCTTTTCGGCAGAACTAGCCTTTCCTCTCTCTGTCATTTATGATTTCTCATTTCAAACTGGTGTGGTTCCCCAAATGTGGAAAGATTCAAATGTGACTCCTATTTATAAAAGTAAAGGGACTGCCAATAAAGTTGAAAATTACAGAGATATTAGTATTATTTGCAATTTTATGAAACCACTAGAAGCTAGTATTAATGAGTATTTGTTAGATTTCTGCCTCAATCGAGAAATATTATCTCCGTTTCAGTGTGGTTTTTTGAAAGGTAGATCAACAACTACCAATTTGTTATACGCTTTGAGGGAGTGGGTTAATGCTGTTGATAATGGTGATTGTGTAGATGTAATATATCTTGATGTTCAAAAAGCTTTTAACTCAGTCTCGCATGAAAAATTGCTATTTAAGCTTGAAAAAATTGGTATCAGTGCTGCTGTGTTAAAATGGCTAAAAAATTTCCTCTCTAATAGAAGACAACGTGTTAGACTAGAGCATGAATTCTCTGATTGGATGAATGTGACTAGTGGGGTTCCTCAAGGCTCTATCCTAGGGCCTACCCTATTCATAATTTATATTAATGACTTACCATCTATTGTTACTCGAACAAAAATTTTGATGTATGCAGATGATGTAAAATTGTATTTCACCTTTAAAAAGGGGCTGTGGACTAGGGACTTACAACATAGTCTTGATGAAATTGCTGTATGGCTAGATGAATGGCAGTTGACTTTAGCAACTCACAAATGTATGGTACTTCATATTGGAAACTCTAACCCCCATCACGGTTATATCCTAAACCAAGCTCAGCTGAGCGAAACTTTTTGCATTTCGGATTTGGGAGTGTTGATGACACCTGATTTGAAATTTCATGAACATTGTGGTCATATAGTTTCTAAAGCTTATCGTGTATTAGCTGCGCTCTTAAATAACTTTGTAACGAAAGATGTTCTTTTGCTTGTTAAACTGTATACTGCTTACGTACGTCCTATTTTAGAATCTAATTCTGAAATTTGGAATCCTTGCTTTGTGTCTGACATTGATAATGTTGAGAGTGTTCAACGGTATTTTACACGTAGAATTATTTTCCCTAGAGTTCTACCTTATGAAGAACGCTTAAGTGAACTTAATCTAGAGTCTTTGAAATCTCGCCGCGACTTTAAAGACCTGGTTTTGGTCTATAAAATAGTTAATGGATATACCCATTTGCATCCCGATGAGTTTTTCGAAGTAACAACCTCGCAAAGGGAGCTTAGGGGCCATGCTTATAAATTCAGAACACCTTTATGTAACCTGACCTGTAAGAAACATTTCTTTTCTAATAGAGTTGTATCTGCTTGGAATAATTTACCTGCTGCAGTTGTGGAGACTTCCAGCATTGAACTGTTTAAGCATCGTTTAAGACATTACCTATCTTTGTGAATCATTTTCTCTCCGTCTTATATTTTCCTTTGCTTTCAATAAATTGAATTGAATTGAATTGAATATATATATATATATATTATCCACCATTTAAGGCAATCATGTTTGGAATATATAATGCAGTTAATAAAACTACAAAGCTGGCAAAGCAAAGTAAAGTAAAGCAAACCAGTAAAGGTCAAATTATGTATAGTATATGCTAATAATGAAGTAGCGCCGAAGGCGCGAAAAATTTTCAATGAAGTATATACAATTGCACTAATTTTTGGTGTATTTCAGTACAATTTCTTTGTGTTTATGATTAATTTAAACGCCCGCGCTTCGCGCGGGGTTAAAATTTTTCTTCTGGCCAATTTTTTTTCATGGGGGCAAAACCATTTCGGGGGGGCGCGCGGCCGCCCCCCCGCCCCCCCTCGTATCTACGCTAGTGCCAATGGTATTGTACCTACAAATGAATAGACGGTTTAATCCAACAGGTTTTGGATGTTCGGAAAGTCAAAAAATTAGGTATATAAATTTTGCAAAAATGTTCAATTTTGGAAGCATTTTCTCAGTGCTGCAATTATTTACGTAACTTCCGAAACGTTTGTGCTACCCCCAATTTGTTGCTGGGCGTACCCTTCGTTTTTTAGCCAGAAGAACCCTCTCCACTTTTCATGTGATGGATTTTTGTTTAGGTACGCGTGAATGGAATGTAAATCTGCTTGATTTTTTACTCGTCCGAATGCAATTTGTGTTTTTGCTACTGAAAGGTGACTATCAAAAACCTGTCAAAAATTTGCCTGGTTACGTGTTAAATATACGTGTTAAACATACAAAAATATCAAAAGTCAATTTGACATGAATTTTTTCAAAAATATTGATACTTTTTTGATGCAGGCAGATAAAACTGACCCGCTCTTTCGAATGGTATAGACAAAACTGTTCTGGGTCTGGCATATATACTTCCAGCAAAAATTTCGGCTGGGTTTTTTCCCGCCCATGGGTTTTCCCCATAGTTTCCTTGGGGGGGGTTGGGGGGGGTATCCCACCCCCAAAATTTTTGACCAAATTTACCCCCCCCCCCAGATTTTTTGACTTACCCTCCCCCAACTTCTGGCTACCCCCCGAACCCCCCCAACGATTTTTGGACCCAAAAAGTTAGCTAAATTTGGTCGAAAAATGGTCATTTTTTGAAAAATTTTTCTAAAATTTTGACCTAAAATCGCTTTAAAACGGTGCAAAAACACCTAAAACGTTAAGAACAAGCCTTATTTTGATGAAAAAAGGGCTAAATTACAGAAAATTTTGCATTTTTTGGCCATTTTATTTCTGAGGTCCGAATTCTGGGGGGGGGGTTGGGGGGTACCCCCATCACATTTTGGCCAAGATTTACCCCCCCCAGACCCAAAGTTCCAGGGAAACTATGGTTTTCCCCCATTCGAAGTCCCAGTCGAAAATTTCTCACCAACCGTAAGTGCTAGAGGGTAGATTTAATGTTTAAATTCATTAATTCATTATACTGTCGTGCACTATTATTTCTATGCAAACAAGGTTATGTTTTTGCCATTTTAAAGTAAAAACGTTGTTTTTCTAGTGTGTTGAACAGTGACGATGGCGATTTTTTAATATATAACGCGTGAATACATGATAACTGTAATTTCAACAATGCGTACAATAACGCACAACCTAAAAATTAACAAAATTTGAATGGCCCAAATTTTTAGGCTGATGACCTGAAAAATTTGAGTCGTTGAGGCCATTCGGCCTAAAGTTCGGCGACCAAAAAACCCTGGACACCACCTACCCTAATTTCGGCTACACCCACCTCAACTTTTCATCGAGGTACACCTATGCAAGTCAAGAAGTCACAACTCACAACGACAAATACAAGCCTTGTTTTTGAAAAAAGGCACACAAGTTTTAAGCCATTTTTGGAATTTCTGATCTCCGAACTTGTCCGGCCTTATGTACATTAAGTGTGTCCACCACCAAAATACCGAAACCCCACCAGCCAAAATATATAACCGGTGAAACTATAAGCACGGGCCGATTTTGAGAAACCCTGCTGCCTTAATATGAAGTTCCAGCCCAGTTTCGGTTTCGTAAATATCTTCTAAAAACATTTTTTCAGATATTTTCAAGATTTACTAGATTTGTAAAATATCTGGAAAGTCTGGAAAATGTCTGGAAAATGGCTGGAAAAAGTCTGGAAAATGCCTGGAAAAAACCTGGAAAGTCTAAAAAAAGTCTGGAAAAAATCTGGAAAATGCCTGGAAAAACGTCTTCCAGACTTTTTCCAGGGATTTTCCAGACATTTTCCAAATCTAGAAAATACCTTGAAAATATCTGGAAAATGTCTGGAAAAATTTTTCCAGGTATTTTCCAGACTTTTTCCAAACGACAGAAAAAACCTGGAAAAAGTCTGGAAAAATTTTGGCGTTAAAAAATTTTTCCAGATTTTTTCCAGACTTTTTCCGGAAAAAGTTTTCCTGTGCACCCTAATCCGAAATTTGGGGGGGGCCCTAAACTGTACCCAAGTTTTTTTAGCTAAAAATGCTCCTTTTTTGATGTACAGTACATTAAACGTACTCAAAAGCTTCTGTTAATAGTTCAGGGTTCATGCGGACTTTTCAGTTTCAATTTCCAGGGTTTTCCAGGTTTTTCAAGGTTTTCAGCGGCAATTTTCCAGGTTTTGTATTATTAAATTTTGATCAAATTAGTGTCAATCTGGAGCATTTTTTGGGGTACCAGGAAATTAAAACCAGCGATGCGCTGGTCCCAAGCCCGACAACTAGACCCTTGTCCCGACATATATAAATGGTAAATCTGGGCCGGGTTTTTCCGGAAAAATGCGGAAAACTAGTTTTTCGGGTTTTCCAGTATTTTTTGTTTTTCGATAACCCCAATGGCTTTAAACTGATTCTGGAAGGCTAAAAAAGGGCAAATTTTAATGAATTAAAGCGTTAAACAGTATTTTAAAGCTACAAATATAAATCTAGACCATAGGTTGGGGGTCTGGGCCTGGGGGGAGTCCAAGCCCTTCCAACCCGGACAAGCTACAAGATCGCCGTCGGGGACAAGGGGTAACGAAAACATGGCCAAGACCCAAGAACCAAAAACAGCCGGAGAAAATTAGTTTTTACAGTAAAATTTCAAAAAATTTGCGGCTTCGCCGAAATTTTTTAGCTAAAATGTTTAAGTTTCCGGAAAAATTGGCTAAAATTTTGAAATTTTTTCCAAAAATTGAAGATTTTTTGCAAATTTTGACAAAAAGTTGCTTTCATAAAATTTTTCAAAAAGTTTTACAAATTTTTTCTTGAGGTACAAGCCCCCTGAAAATCTTTGTTCAAGGTACAAGCCCCCTCAAAATTTTTTGGGGACAAGCCCCCCCAGGACCCGACCCTATGTTAAATCTAGACCGTTTCAAAAAATTTTTAGAATTTTTCAAATGTATTTCAAAAACTTTCGGACAATTTTCAACAGTTTCGCAAAATTCTCCTTAATATTTGAACTTATCGGGGTTTTCGGTGCCCATCGTGCGGTAACTATTTGCATTTTCAGTCAAACTTTTGGAAATATGAAGGTTAAAAATAGGTTAAATCTTTACAAAACTTGTAATTCGTTAATATCCGAAAAAACTATTAAAAATACAAATCTAGTGTTAAAAGGTGTAAAAAACCTCTTGAAAAGTCTAAAAACTACATAATGACTAACGAATGTAAAATTGTTTACAATTTACAAAAATTTACAAAAATCGCTTCTCCGCGTTATAAACGCAATAAAAGCACTTAACGTCGAGTTTACGCGTTTTTAGCTGATTATAAATCAGACTAGAGAGTCTTAGCCTCATTTTACGCACCGTGCTCGTTGAATTATAATGTTAAACTATGAATAGCAGATGAAAAATATATAGATACGCAGGGGCACTAGCGTAGCCAGAAAACATTTCGAAGGGGGAATGCAAAAATTGTCAGGGGGTCTGGGGGCGGCACCCCCTATAAGCTGAGAAATTTTTTATTTTGTGACCTTCGTGGAAATTTTACTGAGCATTCTTTGAAATTAAAAATACTTACGGTGGTGATTCCTTTTGGGCACATATTGTTATTGGCGACATAAATCAAGATGAAATTTGACGAAACTTTCCGAAATACGTTCTTTTAGCGTTCTAACACCCTCCGCGCAATCCCGATTTAAAAATTCGAGATTTCCAGTCAGGACGGTTTTTCCCAATTTCTGAAAGTTTGGCAGCATTCATTTCAGTTCCTGCTTTCCAGTTTCCAGCCATAACAACTAAAGTGATTTTTCGGAGATTTCTCCAGCTTAAAGCAACGTCCACCAGCGAGTAGGCATTGATAAAATGTGCAATTGGACGATGTATCGATTCAGTATAAATACGTCAAAATTGTCTGTAAGATTTGGCAGTAATTTCGATAAAACTGATTTACTCAAAAAAGGCCATTTTTGACACCAGAAATCGTTTTTGGCTTATACTGCTTTAACCACTAGAGATAGCTCAAAGGTTGTAAAAGCAAAAATGTTTACGTTTGTGTCCTCTTTCCAGCCATAACAACCAATCCGGTGTCCGGTTTACCTATTGGAAGCCTAGGCCAAAAACCAAAACTTTCTTATCTTTTGGCCTAAAAATCCGGGACTGGTCCCTGAATGTTAAAGAGCACGAAAATAGGTTTTTTCGCAAGTTTCAACTACTTATGTAAAGGATTAAAGCCGTACGAGTCAAAAATACCCGAAAGGAAACCACCACCTTAAAAGTACAGATGTGTTGGGGGGGTGGGCATAGGTGTACCTTCAGAAAAAGTGGGTGGGGGTGGGGTAGCCGAAATTAGGGTCGGTGGGGTCAGCCGGTTTGAGGCGGGGTGGGGCTCGGAAAAATCGAGTTTGGGGGGGGGTAAAAAATTTTTCTTCACAGTTTTAAAAGAAAAAATGCGGTTTTGCTAGAAAAGCTCTACAACCAAAAATTAGCAACATTAAGATAAGATAAGATAAAGATATTACAACCGATTTGGTCATTTTTTGGAAAAAACTAGAATTTTTGCGAAAAATTTTGAATTTTTCCTAATTTTGAGCCAAACTTTTGAAACTTTTGAGGATGATGGGGTCCGGCAAATTTGGGTGGGTGTGGTCTGGGTCCCGTTGCATAAAACTTATTACTAATAAAATATTAGTGATTAGTTGATTAGCGTAGCAGTTTTACTGATAATAACTAAAGTTAGGAACGAGCAAGAGAGATATTTTATACGTCGTTTTATAGCTTCTGAAATGCTCTTACAAACTATGAAGTCAAAATTCGTATGCAATTAATGTCTGGGCTAAGCCAGCAAAACAATCCTAAAAAATCACGATTTTGTTGATATTTGTGATCGGAATGATTGAGTAGGCAGACATTTCTGAAATTCTTAGCAAACTTTGGATTAGTCACATCACTTCCATCAAAATAATACCAAAGACAACAAAATCTGTTGATTCTATCAAAAGCTTTGGTCATTTTTACTGCTACACTAATCAACTAATCACTAATATTTTATTAGTAATAAGTTTTATGCAACGGGCCCCTGGGATTTCAGTGGCGGATCCAGGATTTTGAAAAGGGGGGGCCCGCTGAAAAATTTTTTCGGGGGGGGGGGGTAAAAATTTGCTTTTTCCAGGAACAAAATATTTTTACAAGAAAATTAATATTGTGTATGGAAAAGGTTAGTTCACTTGCCAATTGGAAAAAACTATATAAATATCCTGTTGTGAGTGAAGCAAAGCATGGAGAATTTAGACGAGCACACGGGGGGAGAGCCCCCCAGAAGTTGAAGAATTTTTTAAATTGGAAAAATATCTGCCATGCAAACTTTTGAAAAGATTAAATAAATAAAACGGAGATGTATATATAGTATATATATAACTTACGAAGTGAAAAACTTGCAGTACGTAAGTAAAATAGTAGGTTATAAAATAAAATAAATATAAAATAGTAGTTTATACAAGGAATAGTGGTAACAAAGAGGCCAAGTTACAAGGGCAACAAAGATAATGTGCGAAACGGGAGGTCTGGGGGGCGGAGCCCCGCGAAGTTAAAGAATTTTTGAAATCGTGGAAAATTCAGCAATTCAAATGTTTAGAAGGATTAGTTACGATGAGATGAGTTGTATAATCGATCAGTGGAAAACCAAAACTGGAATTGGATGCTTTTCAGAATTTTTCACTTCCACAATTTATTCTGAGCACTTTCAGAAGCTGCCATGCCAATTATCAGTCTTGCATTGCCCATTTATATATATATCTATGTATATATACCGTATGGAAGCAAAATAAAATTTGTAAATGTAAATGCTCGTATATATATAAGCCGGTATACAGTCATAAAATAAATTGAAGGCGTTGAGTACAATTATATACTTCCAAAACAGGAAAGGAAACAACATAGAAGACACTTGAAGAGACAGAAGCTCTGTCACAGAACTACGTACGTAATAAAGCAGCACAGAAGTGCGCCGCAGGCGAAATTTTTTAAAAATTTTTAAAATTTATTAAAATTATGCTTAATTTTCTCTCAAAATATGCATATAAACAGCTGAAAAAATTTTCTAGGGGGGGCCCGGAATGTCAAAGGAGGGGGCCCAAATCGCAAAGGGGGGGCCCAAGGCCCCGGGCCCCCCATGGATCCGCCACTGTGGGATTTGACCATTTGGGGGTGGGGTCTGCCTCCAAAATTTCGAGGGTGGGGTCGGGACTCGGGAGTCGGGACTTGTCCATTTTGGGGGGAGGGGTGGGGACCCCCGCACCTGTCCCCCAGGTACACCTATGGGGGTGGGTGGGGCTGAAATGACATGAAATGACAAGCAACCCCCCCGGATTTTGCCGGTTGCCCCCCCCTCGATTTATATTAAAACCCCTGTCTAATGCTGAAAACTGAAATGACGGGACTTATAAAGATAGGGGGGGCATAGTTTCCTCGGACCTTTGGGTTTCGGCCTCGGGGGGGGTAAATCTTGGGATCTCGGTGGTCGACCCTCGAAATGTGATGGGGGTATATACCCCCCCCCCCTCCGTAGGTGTAACGGAGATTTGGGGTGGGGGAGGCCCCCCAGCCTTTTCTGGGGGGCACATGGAGACCCCCGAAGACCCCCCAACCCTCCCCCAAAAAATTTTTTCATTTTTTATGCTAAAAATCGCATTTTCAGCCGTTTCTAATGATAAAAAGCATCTAACCATAAAGTAATTTTAACATTAGATAGTGGTTTTAAGCTAAAAAACTTGATTGCCAACATGCTTCCAAGTCCAAAATAAGGTCGATATTGAGTCATAAGATCCATAATACAGTTAAAAACGTATATTTCTCATAATAATAAACAATTTAAGGTGCTGGTTTCCTTTCGGGTATGCACACAGCACAACACAATACGTATACCCACTTGCTGGCCAATTTTTAGGGGAAGGGGGTGGCATAGGTTTAATTGCGGGAGTTTTGGGGGAAAACCCCATTGGTTGTACCAGGCTACGGTTTGTCCCCCCTGTGAGACCCCCCAAGCCGAGCTCAGACCCCCCTCTGCCTAAAATGGGATCCAAACTAAGGAAAAAATGTACAATCTTTGAAAATGTTTTTGCGAATTTTGAACATTTTTTGCACAATTTCAAAAGAATGGCTAGAAATCAGCTACGTATATATAAAAACAGCTGAAGACATTTAAATACGTATATATATATACAAGTATGAAAAATGCTCCTTGCAGTCGCATGAAAAAGTTAATATGAGCTATGATGGTCAACATTCAAATGTGTCAAGGACAAGATTTAAATTGTTTAATATGAGCCAACATCTGAATAAGTAGAGGACAAGATTTAAACGGCTAATATGAGCCGCTACGTTGCTCTTGGGCTCATATTGACGCTAATTTAGCTTTTGCTTACTTTTAATAGAACACTGAAATGACTTGCATGAATAACGACGCATAAACATTAATTTTGCAAAGTTGTACGTAAATATTTTCTTCTCCACCGCTACATCCAAGTACACAATTAAGGCCACCACATAAGTCAACAAAACGAAACCGAAGTCCAATCTAATGAAGAAATGAAAATGTGGAACTTACACATGTTGTAAAATCTTGAGAAATCACATTTAAAGTTATCATCGCAATCATCACATTTATTCAATATTCCCAAGCCAATCAAATCGTTTATAAACACTGATGCTTATATGCCAACCGTAAACTGTATATATGTTTGCCATTTTAGTCGCGTCAATATGAGCCCAAGAGAAACGTAGCGGCTCATATTAGCCGTTTACATCTTGTCCTCTACTTATTTAGATGTTGGCACATATTAAACAATTTAAATCTTGTCCTTGACACATTTGAATGTTGACCATCATAGCTTATATTAACTTTTTCATGCGACTGCAAGGAGCATTTTTCATACTTGTCCTCCGTCTAGTTTTTGGGAACGCTGTCATAACTGTGGCAGCAGCAATCACAAATTCCACCAGTGAATTCCCCATACCCAATAAGCTTTGCATGCAAAATTTCAGCCTTTCAGCTATCTCCAGCAGCTTGAACCAGGAAATGGTTCAACTTTGAACCAGTTGAACCAGATCTGGCCAGCCATGGGTTAGATCAGCGAAGTAACACCACCAGAGAATTCCCCATGCCCAATAACCTTTGTATGCAAGATTTCAGCCTGTCAGCTATCTCCAGTAGCTTGAACCAGTTGAACCAGATCTGGCCTGCCATGGGTCAGATCAGCAAAGTTACACAACCACTGAATTCCCCATGCCCAATAACCTTTGTATGCAAGATTTCAGCCTGTCAGCTATCTCCAGTAGCTTGAACTAGTTGAACCAGATCTGGCCAGCCATGGGTCAGATCAGCAAAGTTACACAACCACTGAATTCCCCATGCCCAATAACCTTTGTATGCAAGATTTCAGCCTGTCAGCTATCTCCAGTAGCTTGAACCAGTTGAACCAGATCTGGCCTGCCATGGGTCAGATCAGCAAAGTTACACAACCACTGAATTCCCCATGCCCAATAACCTTTGTATGCAAGATTTCAGCCTGTCAGCTATCTCCAGCAGCTTGAACCAGGAAATGGTTCAACTTTGAACCAGTTGAACCAGATCTGGCCAGCCATGGGTAGATCAGCGAAGTAACACCACCAGAGAATTCCCCATGCCCAATAACCTTTGTATGCAAAATTTCAGCCTGTCAGCTATCTCCAGTAGCTTGAACCAGGAAATGGTTCAACTTTGAACCAGTTGAACCAGATCTGGCCAGCCATGGGTTAGATCAGCGAAGTAACACCACCAGAGAATTCCCCATGCCCAATAACCTTTGTATGCAAGATTTCAGCCTGTCAGCTATCTCCAGTAGCTTGAACCAGTTGAACCAGATCTGGCCTGCCATGGGTCAGATCAGCAAAGTTACACAACCACTGAATTCCCCATGTCCAATAACCTTTGTATGCAAGATTTCAGCCTTCCAACTATCTCCAGTAGCTTGAACCAGGAACTGGTTCAACTTTGAACCAGTTGAACCAGATCTGGCCAGCCATGGGTCAGATCAGCAAAGTAACACCACCAGTGAATTACCCATGCCCAATAACCTTTATATGCAAAATTTCAGCCTTCTAGCTATCTCTAGTAGCTTGAACCAGGAACTGGTTCAACTTTGAACCAGTTGAACCAGATCTGGCCAGCCATGGGTCGGATCACCAAAATAACACCACCAGTGAATTCCCCATGCCCAATAACCTTTGTATGCAAAATTTCAGCCTTCTAGCTATCTCCAGTAGCTTGAACCAGGCACTGGTTCACCTTTGAACCAGTTGAACCAGATCTGGCCAGCCATGGGTCGGATCACCAAAATAACACTACCAGTGAATTCCCCATGCCCAATAACCTTTGTATGCAAAATTTCAGCCTTCTAGCTATCTCTACTAGCTTGAACCAGGAACTGGTTCCACTTTGAACCAGTTGAACCAGATCTGGCCAGCCATGGGTCGGATCACCAAAATAACACCACCAGTGAATTCCCCATGCCCAATAATCTTTGTATGCAAAATTTCAGCCTTCTAGCTATCTCCAGTAGCTTGAACCAGGAACTGGTTCAACTTTGAACCAGTTGAACCAGACCTGGCCAGCCTTGGGTCGGATCACCAAAATAACACCACCAGTGAATTCCCCATGCCCAATAACCTTTGTATGCAAAGTTTCAGCCTTCTAGCTATCTCCAGTAGCTTGAACCAGGAACTGGTTCAACTTTGAACCAGTTGAACCAGATGAACCAGGCGAGATACGGCGTCGGCAGTATGCTCATCGTACTATATATACAGTACTATATATGGGTACCACCCCCAGGCCGAAAAACGCTGTTTTTGCCCGTTTTTGGACTATTTTAAAATTTTCGGACTTAGAAATTTTTCAGCTTGAAGGTGTCCAAAACGCTATTTTTTCCATTTTTGACCATCTATAAAAATCGAACCAGATCGAAATTTTTCCTATGGGCCGTTCGAAAAATCGAGTTAACACAAAATTGACAAAAATCATGCTGAATACAGAGAAAACGTTAAAGCTGTGTGAAAGGAACTTTAAAAATTCCGCCAATCATTAATCGTCAACCGAAAGTACAGAACAAAGAGGCTTGAAAAGTTCCAAGTTCTTCCTTTTTCTCTATTTTGACAGAAATCCAACATCCAGTACCCATGGCTGCAATAGTTTTAGTTGCTGTATATAACATATAGCACTCTACTGCAGCGCAACCAAATGCAAACTTTACTGTCGGTGAAGGAAACTCATAAAACACAATTTGCAATGCTCTTCCGTACTTGTATACAAAATTTCGGACGATTGCAACTTACCTGTAGCTAGTTATAGGCCGTGCTGTACTTCAGCAGCACTCTACTGCAGCGCAACCAGATGCAAACTTTACTGTGGGTGAAGGAAACTCATATAGCACGATTTGCAATGCTCTGCCGCACTTGTGTGCAAAATTTCGGATGGTTGCAACTTACCCGTAACTAGTTACAGGCCGTGCTGTACTTCAGCAGCACTCTACCGCAGCGTAACCAGATGCAAACTTTACTGTCGGTGAAGGAAACTCATGTGGCACGATTTGCAATGCTCTGCCGCACTTGTGTGCAAAATTTCGGACGATTGCAACTTACCTGTAGCTAGTTATAGGCAGTGCTGTACTTCAGCAGCACTCTACTGCAGAGCAACTAGGCGCAAACTTCATTGCCAAAAAAGGAGACTTGTATGGCATGATTTCCAATGCTGTTATTCTGCACCTGCCTACAGAAATTCACACGATTGCAAGTTTTCTGTAGTTAGTTATAGGCCGTGCTGTACTTCTGCAGCACTCCACTGCAGCACAACCACATAGTAACATCGTAATAAGTATACGAAACGTATCTATAATAGTTTGTCATGTCCTAAACTATCTGTATGCCGAATTTCAAATACCAGTGACGAATGAATAACTTGTTATCGAAGGTGCTATGTTTGGGGCAGCATATACAGCACGGTGGAAGCTAGAGAGTGCACCAACCAACATAGCTACAGTTCCCCCTTACTACAGACAATTTTCACCAAGTTTCATATGTTTAGCCGTTTACAGTAAGTCTACAGACAGCGTGCTACGGTTGCTGCATAATAGTACAGCACGATAGCAGCACCGCACAGAGCTGCGACTATGCTCATCGTGTTCAGCGACCCCGATAACCCTTATATGCACCCCACTATATGGCACAAAACAGCATATTCAGGCCTATTTTTGACTATTTTCTGTGGAGTTGGGACTTAGAAATTTTTCCAAAACGGCCATTTGGCCGGACCAACTTTGGGCCGGCCGCCAGAACGATCCTGGCCAGATATCAAAAATCGCCCTCGTTAGGACATATAAACCCTTCCGTAGATCCTTATGCAACAAACCACGTCTCTCTAGCGTCTTTCCTGAGTCCTGTAGCTTTGACAAAAAAATTTGCCATTTTTGGCCATTTTAGCGCCAAGTCCACTTTTGGCCGGCCGTACAGATGGCTGGCCGGGCCGGGCAGCGAAAAAATATCAAAAAGGTTCACTTTCGCGGTATATACTTTCAGAAAAACCAAACGTAACCTGCTGAAAATGTTCAGATCGTTCCAACAGTCCGACAGAAAATTGCATTTTTCCAAGCGTGACTTACACGGAAAAAAACAAACGGACCTAACTTGTCCGGAAGCGAAAATTTTCAAAGTTGGAAATTTTGACCAAAACTTTTTTGCGATTTGTAGTACTCGTCGTGTAGATTCCAACGATACCAAAATTGTCCAGTTTGGTTGAGTATTTTGCTGGCACAGAACTCGAACGGGTCTCCAAGGGCCGCACTGAGCCTTTTACACCCATATTATAGGGGAGCGCTCTCACGCTTCCCTATAATTCCACATGTCGAGTATGATGGGACCTAGCTAAAAGCTGAATCGCTTCCTATGCGACTGAAACTGAAACTGAAACTTAGCAAAAATAAGGCATCAAGACAGAATACAGTATTTACAACATCTACACATTATCACCTCCTTCTCCGAGAAGTGCGTCTTTAACACTGCTGCTGGAAGAACTGGGTTCCAATCCTGATGTAGTTGGTTGATCATCGGCTGAAAAGAAAAGGCTCATTCATGTTATATATATATATATATATATATATATATATATATAACATGAATGAGCCTTTTCTTTTAATATAACAAGAACCAAAAATGCTCCTATAGACAAAGTTTTGAGAGGCCAGGTAAAGCCTACTATGGAGCTCCAGGAAGCGGTTTCCGACTTGACCCTCCCGACGGCAAAGTGGAACCAGCCCAGCAAGATGGGTGGGTCTGACGGTAAACTGACTGCGGGATCGATTCTCCGTGCCAGAAAACATTGTATGGAAGATTTGAGCGTTCTAGTTAAATAGATAGCGAGAAATTTCGATTTTTATTTTTCGAATTTTCGCCATCTTTGACGGGCCACTGTGGTCGCTAGGAAGTGATAGAGAAACGCAACTGGACCGTTAGTTAGTTCAATATATGTAATTTCTGATATAAAAAGAAATCAGCTCCAGCTCGTAACGTTCGACCTGAGCGACGACACAAAATGGTCACTTTTCGCTATGAGGACTGGGCGCATGCGGGGGCGCAGCTGCGGCGCAAAAAAGTTGTGATTCTTAATTTTTAGAGGGTACTACTAGACCCCATAGCCCTTTAGGTTGGCCCACCGCTGCAGATCACGTGAAAGCGGCGAATTATGTACAATACAACATAAATAGGAGAAACCGGAAAAAACATCGCCGCCATAACCGGTCCGGGGCGCAACTTTTTACGTAAGGATACGGGGCTGAAACTTCACAGACATACTAACTCGATGTGCTCTACAATTTGCGCATGAAATCTGCGCAGGATCTGCGCAGGATTTTGGCAGCTTCTGGAGTTATTTTACACTGTCTCAGCCACTTATAGTCTATAGGAGTTTTCTGGTGCGCCCAGCTCATTCCCGGTGTCCTTTTTCGTAGCTCATCATTTGTGTGGTTCAGTTTGCCGTCTGGAGGGTCATGTCGGAAACCGCTTCTGGAGGTCAGAGTAGGTCTCTGGCCTCAAATTTGTCTAAGGGGTTTTCTGGTGTGCCGTCATTCCGGTATCCGTTTTGCCGTCCGACGTACTATTTTGTGGCGGTTCATTGCCGTTTGAGGGTCAGTCGGGTGGGGGGTCAAGGGTCGAAAATAAATTTTTCAAAAGTGGAAATTGGTCAAATGAAAGCCCAAGCGAGCTGAGCAATTTTGTATAGACGCAGAAGGTGTGGAGTGCTGTGGTGGGGTGGGGTGGGGACTTAGGCGATTTTCGGTCAAAAATGAAAGTTTTCAAAAGTGGTCATTTGGTACCAATGAAGCTAGGAGTGAGCAACTTTTGTATAGACGCATGCCAAAGTGGCTGTAGAGTGTGTGGTGGGGTGGGGTGGGGACTTAGGCGATTTTCGGTCAAGAGAGGAGGGAGGGAGAGGGGGGGGGTGGGGGGGGGGGCGGGGGGGGAGGGGGGGGGAGGGGGACGGGGGGGGGGGAGGAGAGAGAGGGAGGAGAGGGAGGAGGGAGGGGGGGAGGTGTGGTGGGGTGGGGTGGGGACTTAGGCGATTTTCGGTCAAAAATGAAAGTTTTCAAAAGTGGTCAAATTTGGTACTAAATGAAAGCCCTAAGCGAGCTGAGCAACTTTTGTCATAGAACTGCATGCTCAAAGTGGCTGTAGAGTGCTGTGGTGGGGTGGGGTGGGGACTCAGGCGATTTTCTGTCAAAAATGAAAGTTTTCAAAAGTGGTCAAATTTGGTACCAAATGAAAGCCCTAAGCGAGCTGAGCAACTTTTGTCATAGAACCGCATGCTCAAAGTGGCTGTAGAGTGCTGTGGTGGGGTGGAGTGGGGACTTAGACGATTTTGGGTCACAAATGAAAATTTTTAAAAGTGGTGAACTTTGGCATCAAATGAAAGCCCTAAGTGAGCTGAGCAACTTTTGTCATAAAACTGCATACCCAAAGTGGCTGTAGAGTGCTGTGGTGGGGTGGGGTGGGGACTTAGACGATTTTGGGTCCAAAATAAAATTTTTCAAAAATGGTCAAATTTGGTATCAAATGAAAGCCCTAAGTGAGCTGAGCAACTTTTGTCATAGAACTGCGTCTTTATTTTCTCAATTTTAAGGATAGACACAGGCCATCACACACATATTATCCTCCTTTGTGCGGAGCATTTTTGTTACTTGTATGTAATATAACAAGAACCAAAAATGCTCCTTCGTCGCAGGTAAAATACGTGAGTACTCTCAGCCAGGTTGTACAAACATGGAAACTAGCATGCAAAATGCATAGGAGTGGCGTTGAGGTTGTAAATTAAGGAAAACAAGTTGCAACCGCTTATCACTAGCGCAGCCAGAAAAAAATTTCGGACGGAATGCAAAATTTATCAGTGCCTTCTCGGCCTGTCACTAAGGACCCTCCAAAGTCTCATCGAAGGCTTCCATGATTCGTTATCATTCAGTAAATTATTAAGCATTTGGAAAAATGTTTTGAATGTTTTGGTTGCCATCAAAACGTAAAGTCCAAAAGGAATACAAGTTATAATGAGTCTTAAACTTCACAATGGCTCTGCAGTCAGTTCCTGGTTACCTTCTTGTTGGCGAGCCGTGGCCAACGTAAAAAGATTTTCGGGGGATATTAGTCTTAAAAATTTCAAGTTACGGCTAAGACAAGCATAAATTAGTAAAGTTCAATATTCTGCAAACTTGGTGTCAGGGGGCAGCGGTGGCGCACATAGAAATTTTTTTCGCGGGGGTGGACCTCAGAGAAGTTGGGGGTCTGGTTACTTCGCCCCAGAAGTTGAAAAATTTCTGAGCAGGTTTGAAAAGCTTAAATAAGATTGAATAAGCTTAAAATAAGCTTAGATTAAGCAAAAGTTCAGTAAATTTCGCACCGCACCGCAAACATTTTTTAAATCTTCAGAAAAAGTTGCTGTTGGAAGGTTTGAACGCTGAAATAAAGGTAAATTAAGCAAAACTCAACTCATTTCGTGCCGAAGGCGAGAAAATTTTTTAATTTTATGTCCGCACTGTGAGCACAAAATAAAATTTTTTCTTTAAGTCTGGTTTCGGGGGGGGCCCGAGTGCGCCCCTGGTGGTCAGCAGTCCATCCTGAAAGTGAGTCAAACCGACTACGAGCAGCCGGCCGGTCACGATACAGCCGGTTGGACGGCTGGCATGTTTTAGTGGGGGTGGGCCTCCCACTTTTCGGTTCCCCTCTACTTTTCGGAGCCCTCCCACTTTCGCCCCCACTTATCGGCAAGTCCCCACTTTTTTGGGGTCGCTCAAAAGTGTCAAAAAATTAGGTTTTTGAGGTCAAATTTTCAAAAATCTTCTCCAATTTTTAGCTAATTTTTGGTCTTATAAGTTCATTTTAAGCTTAAAACAGCGAATTTATTGCGTTTTTACTTTAAAAATGCTAATTTTTCGCTAAAATTTTAGGTATATATATTTGTATTTTGAGCTCGCCCCCCCACTTTTCGGAAGCCCCACCCCACTTTCAAAGCCCTAAAAAATGCCAGAACGGTAGAATAACAAAAGCTGAAAATAACTGTTCTTACGTAAGTCTAAAATAACAATTTTCATGCGTACTGTAACTATTCTAGTTCTAGCTTAACTAACTATGTTAATTGTGTTTTGTAAACTAATTCATAATTTGTGTCTAGCTATGTCTGTTGCAGCAAGCTCCGTATGTACTGCAAAGCAAATAATATGATACATCCCCCATTTGTAAATTATTATAGGGGGGCGCGAGAGCGACCCCCTATAATATGGGTGTAAAAGGCGCTGCGCGGCCCTTTGAGACTAGTTCGAGCACCGTGCCAGCTCAATACTGAACGAAACTCGGCAAGTTTGGTATCATTGGAATCTACACGACGAGTACAACACGTTGCAAAAACGTTTTGGTCAAAATTTTCAACTTTGAAAATTTTCGCTTCCGGACAAGTTAGGTCCGTTTGTTTTTTTTTCTGTGTAAGTCACGCTTGGAAAAATGCAATTTTGTGCAGAGGTGTTTGAAAGATGTGGACGTTTTCAGCCGGAAAGGTTTATATTTTCTGAATGCCGATATGGTCCCATGTGCCCCGCGCTATATTTTTTCGCTGCCCGGCCCGGCATGCCACCTGTGCGGCCGGCCAAAAGTGGCCAAACGGCGTTTTTGGTCAAAAAAGGCCAATTTTGTGTCACGGCCACAGGGCTCAGGAAACAAGTTAGAGAGACGCGGCTTGCTGCATAAGAAACTTTGGGATGGGTAAGTCCAACTCTACAGAAGATAGTCAAAAATAGGCCTAAATATGCTGTTTTGAGCCATTTAGTGGGACGCATATAAGGGTTATTGGGGTCGCTGAACACGATGAGCATTGGCGCAGCGCTGTGCGGTGCTGCTATCGTGCTGTACTATTATGCAGCAACCATAGCACGCTGTTTGTAGACTTACTGTAAACGGCTAAACATATGATACTTCGTGAAAATTGTGTCTGGACTAAGGGGGAACTGTAGCTATGTTAGTTGGTGCACTCTCTAGCTTCCACCGTGCTGCATGTGCTGCCCCAAACACAGCACAGTCGATAGCAAGTTATTCATTCGTCACTGGTATTTGAAATTCGGCGTACAGATAGTTTAGGACATGACAAACTATTATAGATACGTTTCGTATACTTATTACGATGTTACTATGTGGTTGCGCTGCAGTGCAGTGCTGCAGAGTTACAGCACGGCCTATAACTAACTACAGATAAGTTGCAATCGTCCAAAATTTTGCATGCAAGTGCGGCAGAGTATTGCAAATGGTGCCGTATGAGTTTCCTTCACCGACAGTAAAGTTTGTATCTAGTTGCGCTGCAGTACAGTGCTGCTGAAGTACAGCACGGCTTATAACTCGCTACAGGTGCAATCGTCTGAAATTTTGCACACAAGTGCGGCAGAACATTGCAAATCGTGCCGTATGAGTTTCCTTCACCGACAGTAAAGTTTGTATCTAGTTGCGCTGCAGTACAGTGCTGCTGAAGTACAGCACGGCTTATAACTCGCTACAGGTAAGTTGCAATCGTCCGAAATTTTGTATAAAAGTGCGGAAGAGCATTGCAAATCGTGCCGCATGAGTTTTCTTCGCTGGTAGTAAAGCTTGCATCTGGTTGCGATGCAGTAGAGTGCTGCTGAAGTACAGCACGGCCTAGAACTAGTTACAGATAAGTTGCAATCGTCCAAAATTTTGCATGCAAGTGCGGCAGAGTATTGCAAATGGTGCCGTATGAGTTTCCTTCACCGACAGTAAAGTTTGTATCTAGTTGCGCTGCAGTACAGTGCTGCTGAAGTACAGCACGGCTTATAACTCGCTACAGGTAAGTTGCAATCGTCTGAAATTTTGCACACAAGTGCGGCAGAACATTGCAAATCGTGCCGTATGAGTTTCCTTCACCGACAGTAAAGTTTGCATCTGGTTGCGCTGCGTAGAGTGCTATATGCTTATTAAGTAACTAAAACTATTGCAGCCATGGGTATATACTGGATGTTGGATTTCTGTCAAAAGAGAAAAGGGAAGAAATTGGAACTTTTCAAGCTTCTTTGTTCTGTACTTTCGGTTGACAATTAATGATTGGCGGAATTTTTAAAGTTTCTTTCACGCAGCCTTAACGTTTTTGCTTTTACTGAGAACCTTAAAAATGAAATAGGACAAGAATAAAAATGCTCCGATGGAGCATGAAAAATGCAATATGGGTGACATTCGGTTGTAAATGGACAGAGGACTAGGTTTTAAAAGGTTAATATGGGAGGGGCAGGTTGTAAATGCCAGGAGGATAGGTTAAAAGCGCACTAATATGGACCAGCTTCGCTGAACAACCCATTCGCGTATAGCTCACTCCAATATGCGTACAGTAGTTCTACATTCTTCAGCTTTCAAAGCGAGCGGGACATTTTGAATTTTTAAAGCTGATTTCAATAAACAATGCAGTTTGGTAGAAAGGTGTTCAAGGTATTTCTTCGCACTCAGGCAGAATCTGTTTATAATGATGAGAAAAGAGTTGAATTTACTTTTTATTTAAGTGTATATAAAAAAACATATAATTGCAGGCCATGCTGAAAATCGTACAATTTTCCGAAGAACGCCGATAGAACAGAAGCAGAGCAGCCGATAGAAACTGGGCAATTTTCGCGAATATGGGTTGTTCAGCGAAGCTGGTCCATATTAGTGCGCTTTTAACCTAGTCCTCCTGGCATTTACAACCTGCCCCTCCCATATTAACCTTTTAAAACCTAGTCCTCTGTCCATTTACAACCGAATGTCACCCATATTGCATTTTTCATGCTCCATCGGAGCATTTTTATTCTTGTGTAACGTTCCCTAATATATATGGTACATCCCCCATTTGTAAATTATGTAACGTTCCCTATTTGTCAAATTACATTTACTAGCTACGAACTAACGAAATGTTCTTTATTAAGCTAAACCTGGACAAAATCTGGAAGTTAGTCACATCATCACCATACAAGCTATATAATATTCCTCTGAAACTTTCCATTTGCGCTAGCTGTACAAAAGCAGGCGAACCGATCTCGCGACAAGATCGTTTAAATACGCAACTTTTTTTATTGACCGTTAAATGATTGCAATAGCTAAGCGTCATTTGCCAACTCTTGGTATTTCCGAAATATCTAGGTATTTCCGAAATAATCTTTCCGGAAAACTCCCCACCCTGCCTTAGAAAGAGCAAAAATTGATCGGTTAACTTCGCTTTCGTCTTAGAATTTATAAAAACTCAAATCCTAGAAGCTCCACCCCACGCCCCAGGCGGGACGTGATATATTGTATATATACTTATAATATATTTGTCATCTAGCAGCTCTGCTCATTAACTAAAAGTTCGATGCTAGAAACGCTAGCTGGTCTTTTGCCACCTACCTGTATTAGGTTTGATGCAAAATAGTTTAACGTTTGAAATAATTCAACGAAACGAAGCGTGTACGCTGTCGGTCCAAAACTCGACATGACGTGCAGGGTATTGTTAGGGGAAGCGGGTCCACCGGAGATTAACCCCCCCCCCGAAGTCACCCCCTCCCGCTATTTTTACTTCCCTGATTTCTTGGGGGCCCAAATTTTAGCCAAAATAGACAATTTTTAAAAAAAGAGATTTTTCAGTAAAAATGGCTATTTTTAGCTTAAACCGTCGCATTTTTGAGAACTTTTTGCATTGCTACGTGCAAATACGCCCCTCCCCGGGAAAACATTCCTAAAAAAATATGACATAAATACAAACTTCGCTGCGCCCTAAACGATGTCTGCAAGCAGGGGCGTATCCAGGGGTGTGGTCCAGGGGGTCCGGACCACCGGACCCACCCCTTTTCGGAAATGTTTTTGAATTTTTAGCTATTTTTGGGCCAAATTTGGTTAATTTTTTGCAAAAAAGACAATTACACTTTTCTGTGCAATACGATCGAGTGCGCAAAATTGGGTGTTGTAGGTCTATACGGCTGGAGGTTAACTCACGTCTTATGAACTGGTTAACCAAATGAGTCCAAATTTTCTTCAATTAATATGCCAAGCAGTGGCGCACCCAGCGTTTTCTGACAGGGGGGGCGGCAACAATGTTGAAATTTTTTATAGTTATTTCTACACATGTTTTTGTGCTTTGAGAACAAACATGTAGTAATTGGTTACATTGGTTGAGGAAGTTAAATAGAATTAATCATTCTCAGAAATGCGAAGGCAGGGGGTCTGTGGGCGCAGCCCCCCAGAAGTTGAGAATTTTTTGCATTTTAGTCCTGAAAACAATTTTTTCTGACCACTTTTTGTTGTTTCAAAGGATTAAAATAAAATTGTCTTCTGGCTAGCGCCCTGGTTTCACCGGACACATAAGGTATATATACGTACTATATAACTCAAACTAATAAAACTCTAAACTAAGCAAAGCAACGTAGCTATGATAAGAAAAAGTGGGAAGAAGCGGGGGGGGGGGTCTGGGGGGCGGCAGCCCCCAGCTAAAAGCTGGAGCTCTTTTTAAAAAGCTTCACCTATTTGAAAATTTTTTGAGCTGTTGTGGTTAGCAGTAGCAAAATTTGACTAAGTTTTTGTGTGTGCATAATTGTATTTTGTAAAAAGCGTGCATATCAGGGGTTTTTAATGGATTTTTTGAAAAACGCACCTGCGTAAATTTTGCGTATATATATTTTTATTTTAGAATGCGTATTTTTACTGCGTTTTTACGTATTTACTGCGTTTTTAAACAACGTTACGGACCTTAGCTTCATTTTACGTTGCGTGCTCGTCGAGCTGCGGTGTCAGAGTATGAATAGCTGGCGAAAAAATAGATACGCAAGGTGTCTGCGGGCGCTGCCCTATAAGTAGAAGAAAATTTTAAATTTCGGAGTAAAATTGTTTCCAAAACTTTGAATTCTTTGCCTTGAGCAGTTTAATAGGTATATATAGGTAAGTGAATAGTTGGTTAGACATATAGCAAGCTTAACAAAAAAAATCAAAATTCGGTTTTTTGGCAGGAACTTTCGCAAAACTAAACCAAATCGATTACTTTGAGGACCCATGGATAGGTCTTGGGCTAAGCTTTAAAACCACCCCAGTTTCATTGCTCTACCACCTACCAGTAAGTTGCAGTAGACGAAAATGTGTGATTTTTTTTGTTAAAGGTTTAACAAAAAAAATCACCCGTTAACAAAAAAAATCAGTGTCGGATCGGATCCAAGAGAGCATATAGCAAATTTTTCTCATCATTTTAGAATATATAAAACTAAATAACTTATTTAGAACCCAAAACCACTAACCTAGTGCTCCAACTAGGGCAACTGACCCGCCGAAGTCTTAGTGGTCACTGATGGCCCCCGACAGCGTCCAGCATGAAGTCTGGTGGCTCTAAAGTGCTGTTTTAAAGGCTAAAACGTTGTTTTTTCGTGTTTGTGAGTGATTATAACCTATTTCCAGGCATTTTGGCAGAGAAATTCAGAACTTCATATTTTGGTGGGGTATGACCCACGGTCACGTGACCCCTGCCGGACCCGTCCGGACCCTCCAGGTACCAACTGGACAGTACGAAGTGGCTATAAACATGTCCTAGGGGGTTTTCCAGGGCGCTGAATTCAAATCTGGCATTAGTTTTTAGGTAACTATGGGCTAATACTGACTTCTGGGATCACGTTTACCGTCGGACGGTTCAGGCCCGGCTGGTTACCAGGTTGGACTACCAGAAGTGCCAGGCAACCTCAAAAACATCGTATATAAGGGTTTTCGAGGTCGCTGAGCTCGAATTTGACGTTAGTTTTGCTCTAGCTGCTCTGACATCAGTAACAAAACATAAAAATGATTTTTTATTTGTTAAAATTTTAACAAAAAAAAATCACCCACCCCAGGACGACACAGAGGTCCAACTGGGAACTTCTATATATGTATCGATAGCCCACAGTCAGGACATATCACATGTACAATATGGGTTGCCTAGGGTTTTCCCTTAGTAAATAGCAGCCGAAATTCAAACTTCGGTCATGAACGTTTTTGAGGTCACTTTTGGGTACCCTCACTTAAAGGTCTGCCCTGAACGCATGGAGAGGGCCTAGGGGCTCAAACTCACAGGCTGTAATGTCGAGATGTGTGGCTATCACCATGCAAAAATTTGGGTCTCTGCGACTTTCCTGTGAGTCAGGGTGGGGTGATTTTTTTTGTTAAAATTTCGGGTGATTTTTTTGTTAAGCTTGCTATATCTCAATTTACGCGAATAGGATGGACGGAGGAAGTGCCTGTTCCACGCTACGCGACTGCATTCCCTCTTCGGCGCTGAATCTAGTTTCTATAATTTTCAGCGCCGACTGCTTTTCCTATTCGGCGCTGAATCTTAGTTTCTATCATTTTCAAGCGCCGACTGTCTTCCCTATTCGGCGCTGAATCTAGTTTCTATCATTTTCAGCGCCGACTGGCACATTATATATATATCGGCATTTTTCCGCCCTTCCTTCTTTCCCTATTCTAGCCATTGCATGCCCGACTAGGGCATTTTTCCCTCCTTGTTATATACATAGTTTTTGTGCATTTTTCAAAATTGCCCTATGTTTATGTGTTAAACTTTATGAAATCTGACCGTTTGATGCTGCTGTCCCCCCCCAAATTCGATTTTTCCGGGCCCCACCCCACCTCAAAACGGCGGACCCCACCCACGCTGAATTTCAGCTACCCCCTCCCCCAACGTTTTCTCAAGGTACACCTATGGGGGGGGGGTAAATCTTGGAAGGTTGGTGGTCGACCCAAGAAATGTGATGGAGGTACCCCCCACCAACCCCCCCCCCCGAATAAAATGTTTCAAGAAATGACAAGTTTTTGGCCAAATATTGCAAACCTTTTGGGTCAAAAAAACACTGGGGTGGGGGGTCGAGAATTACCGAAAAATTGGGGGAAGGTTGTATGTCAAAAATTCTGGGGAGGGGGTAAAATTGGTCTCACATTTTGGGGGGGAACTATGCTCCCCCCCTCCCCCAACCCAAACAGGTGGTACACAACTCCTATGCCCCCCTTACAGTATATACATTCATTTTAAATAGGATCATTTCGCGACATGTCACCAGTTATTCATCTTTGGTTAATCAAATTTGGTGAAGTGATTGAGCCCGGAAATGAACAACAACAACAACAACGTGTTGCCAAAAGTAGCCCGCGATTATCGTAGAATATTGGCGATAAGTCGTGCAAAGTCTATTTGCAACAATCGCGGACGTTTGATGATCGTCGCGGAGCACTTGGGAAACGGGCGATATTTCGTTAATTTTGCACTACAATCGTCAAACGTTCGCGATTGTCGCGCGCGAATATTCAACGCGACTTGTCGCCAATATTCTACGATAATCGCGATAATCGCAGGCGTCTAGTTTTGGCAAACCCTCTCCAGCGATTTTTGGACTCAAAGAGTCAGCTAAATTTGGTCGAAAAATGTTTTTTGAAAAATTTTTCTAATATTTTGACTTGAAATCTCTTTATAAAAAACGGTGCAAGCAAAACCGCCAAAAACGTTAAAAACAGGCCTTATTTTGAAGAAAAAGGGCAAGATTACCAAAAAGTTTGCAGTTTTTCGGCAATTTTTTGAAATTTCTGAGGTCCGAATTCTGGGGGGTTGGGGGGTATATATATGTATACCCCCATCACATTTCTTGGGTCGACCACCAACCTTTTAAGATTTACCACCCCCGTACCCAAAGTTCCAGGGAAACTATGGTACTGCCTCCTGCGAAAAAATTTTTTGTCTCCGATTTGACTGAGAAAGGTGCCCTTAGGGTAAATCGGCACTTATGTAGATGGGGGGACAAAAATTTTGCCTTGGTCCCCCCTTAGGAACGACGTTCCAGGATCCAGGGAAACTATGGTACTGCCTCCTGCGAGAAATTTTTTGTCTCCAATTTTGCTGAGAACTTGCCCCTAGGGTAAACCGAGGTCGCTGATTTCAAAAATCGAATCGAGAGATCGATCCGATGGATCGATCGAGCAAAAAATTTTTTTCTTCGATTTTTGCGAAGAGCTGTTCCTGGGGTAATTCGGGGGTGTGCTGATTCCGAATCTGCAGTCGAAATTTCGATAGGAGCTGCCAAAATCGGGTTATTGACGAATTTTTGAAAAATCGATGGAAATAGATTTTTAAGGGCTAACGATCGATTTTCACGAAATTTCGATTGCAGATTCGGAATCAGCACTCTCGAATTACCCTAGGGGCAACTTTTCGCGAAAATCGGAGACAAAAATTTTTTGATCGATTTTGATCGATCGATTTTACTGATCCATCGATCCCATCGTATCGTTTTCTCGATTCGATTTTTGAAATCAGCGACCTCGGTTTACCCTAGGGGCAAGTTCTCAGCCAAATCGGAAAAACCAAGGCAAAAGTTTTGTCCCCCCATCTACATAAGTGCCGGATAAATCGAGGTCGCTGATTTCAAAAATCGAATCGATTCATTCGAATTGATCCGATCGATCGATCTGTGGAATCGAATATATATCGATCGATCAGGATCGATCAAAACATTTTTGTCTCCGATTTTCGAGAAATGTTGCCTGTAGGTATATATGGGGGGGGGGGGGGGGGGGGGGGGGGGGGGGGGGGGGGGGGGGGGGGGGGGGGGGGGGGGGGGGGGGGGGGGGGGGGGGGGGGGGAGGGGGAGGGGGAGAAGGGGAGGAGGGGGGGGGGGGGGAAGATAATTCGCGGGCGCTGATTCCGAATCTGCCGTCGAAATTTAATGGAGATCGATCCTGCGCCCTCAAAAATCGATTTTCATCGATTTTTTAAAAATCGTCAAGTCGAATTTGGCAGCACTGATCGAAATTTCGACTGCAGATTCTGAATTAGCGCCCCCGAATTATATACTCTATAGAGGTTCGGGGAAAAAAACCAAGGTATATATGTCGGAGCGAAAACACAAATTTGGCGTATTTGCAAATTTCGCCAACGAAAACGCAAATTTGTGTTTTCGCTAACGAAAACACAAATTTGTGTTTTCGCTAACGAAAACATCAATGGTTCTCACTCTAAGGCTCCAATTAATTGTCACTGTAGTAAAGTGCACGTAAACATGCATATGTGGAAACGTGCACTGTGTACAGTACGCATATATATGTGCAATATATTTAACTGTAAACTATGTATATACCTTTTGTTTGACTGTAGTACTGTATCAATCCTAATACTTACTTTCATATGGAATACTAGTCATCTTTAAAATGCCCTTTATACGGACAAAATTTAAAGAAAATTTTACAAAAATATGTATTGTTTAAAGTGTGCTGCGTAAATTTAAGTGGGAAGTTGTTAGGTAATATGAATTTATTTTAGTAATTGTTGTTTCCTGGATTTTTGTACCTTCTTTTACCATGAACCTTCTACCTTTGAATTTTTACACCTTCTTTAGTACTTATGTATACAAGTATATCTACAGTACACATCAATATATATACAAACAGTAAAAATGCACCAAGATTAAGATCGGAGTTGGCATTGTTACTATATTTTCGAAAAAATATTTCGGATATACCTAGTTTTTCGGTTTATAAACCTGATTATATACCTTTTTTCTTTTTGTTCAGTTACCAGAACAGAATGACATCAAATTGCTGCTGAAGCAGTTTTTTCAAAACTTCACCTGCGCATTTTCGTGTTTTTTATAATATATAATATACGTAATGTGTTTTTTCAAAAATCTGGTTTTTCTAAAATCTAGACTAACTACTAGTAGTAGTAGCAGTAGTGACTAGTGTTCTGTACGAAAGTAAAACATTAGGATTGATACAGTACTACAGTCAAACAAAATGTACATAGTTTACTTACAGTTAAATACATTGCACATATGCGTACTGTACACAGTGCACGTTTCCACATACGCGTGTTTTCGTGCACTTTACTACATTGACAATTAATTGGAGCCTTAGAGTGAGAACCATTTGTGTTTTCGTTAGCGAAAACACAAATTTGCGTTTTCGTTGGCGAAATTTGCAAATACGTCAAGTTTGTGTTTTCGCTACGACATATATAGTCACTTTTTGGACTCTGAACTACTCCGTGGAGCAATCCGGCTATAAATTGTTTTCTTATCAAGCCCTGTCTAGACTGTCATTTTGGTACATAAATGGCCTCTCTAGGCCCTGTCGTTAATTAGTAATTAACGGTTAATTAGCCGGGGGAAAAACCAACCGATGGGAAAAAACCAACCCCAATATTCGGGCAGGGTAACTCATATTAGCGATTTTATGCATGCGACAGGTAAAATCGGCGTCGCTGACTTCATATCTGCATTCATATCTGACTTCATATAGAAAAAAATATGATAAAAATAATTATGAATAAATTGTAATGATGGATAAATAAATAATGTAGTTAGGGAGATTGTAGAGGTGATATTGGTATTAAATGGTGGGTGAGGGGCTGCATCTGCATATGCCACACTGCTCTAACCCCTCCGGTGCGACCTGGGGGTGACCTAGAGTTGGCGGGGAAAAACCCATCGGCGGGGAAAAAACCCACTTTTCAAAATTGAATATTTTTCTAACCGTTAGCAGGAAAGGTCAAACTAATACATACATTTGTTTAATAGAGCCCATAGATTAAATTGGTATATATAGGTTTTACCCGGGTTCGTTCTGTTATGGGTGGTCCAGGGGGTCTAAATCGGACATGGTGCCATTTCAAGCCAAAATTTCAATTTTGGCCAAAAATGCTTATTTTTGCCTTAAAATGGGTCTAGTTTGGCTCTAAATACAGGAAAAACGCGTTTTCTACACGATAGGATGCTTAAACTGTCGAAAATAAACAATTCAAAAAATTTCCAAAATTTGCCTATGTTTACGTGTTAAACATATATATATATACGCACTAGCGTAGATAGGGGGGGGGGGCGGGGGCGGCCGCCCCACCCGAAATGGTTTTGCCCCCCTGAAAAAATTGGCCAGAAGAAAAATTTTAAGCCCGCGCGAAGCGCGGGCTTTTAAATTTATTATAAACGCAAAGAAATTGTACAAAAATGTCCCAAAAATTAGTGCATTTGTACTTCATTCAAAAATTTTCGCGCCTTCGGCGCGACTTAGTTGTTAGTATACTATATATAACTAAACCTTTACTAGTTTGCTTTACTTTACTTTGCTTTGCCAGCTTTGTAGTTTTATTAGCTGCATTATTGCAAACATGATTGCCTTAAATGGTGGATACTGGAAATGTGCTGCTTGGAATACCCTGTTCTCATAATGGGAGCATCCAATCTGAGTTTTCGTACGAGACTGTACAAGTGGAAAATATATAGCAAATTAAACTACAAAATTTGGTTTGGCAATTGATAATATACAATGCAAAGAATTCAATGTTTCAATAGCGTTTTAATGGCAAAATTGAAAAATTTTTCAACTTCTGGGGGCTCCGCCCCCAGACCCCCCTTTTTGGGTTTTAGCCTTCCGCTTTCGGTTACAATAGATTTTAGCTTAGAACCTTATAAAAATTTTGTACGTAGTGTTCATACATTGAAGTTCAATGTACATTGAGCAACAAATAAAAAATTTACCCCCCCCCCCCAGACTTCGGTCCAAACCGCCCCCCCTGAAATTTTTTTGTATCTACGCCATATACGTATATACAAAATTTTCAAAATTCAATTTTTTCTGAAATTTTTCAAAGTGTTGGTATTTTGCGATGTAGACCTACTAAAAACAACCCGCTCTTTCGAATGGCACCGTCAAAATTGTTCTGGCACGCTTCCAGCAAAAAAATCCGGGTGGGTTTTTTCCCGCCGATGGGTGTTTCCCCGCATTGGGTTTTTTTCCCGACACGGAAAACTTTAATTTCTCCATAACGGCAGGGTCTAGAGAGACAAACTATATATACCTCATTCGAAAGCTTAGGGCAAACCCTAATTAAATATAGTATCAAAGTCGTGCTAACCCAAACCAGTCGAAAGTTCTGATCCAAGAAAAAAAGTGGGTTTTTTCCCGCTTGACCATATATCCTTGCAGCTCCTTCTCAGCTGCCAAATTTTTAAGCGGGGAGGGTTTGAACATTTTTTTAGGGGGGGGGGTTTGGCAACCTCTCCGGGCCCCCCGGACACACCTACGTATATCTATATGTATATATTTACTGGCATTTTTTTTTAGGCTTCGCCCCCCCCCCTTCCTAGCGGGGAAAAATTAGCATTTTTAAGGTAAAAACGCAAAAACTCGCTGTTTTTAAGCTTAAAATGAGCTTATAAGTCCATAAATTAGCTAAAAATTGAGAAAATTTTTGAAAATTTGACCTCAAAAACCTAATTTTTTGACACTTTTGGACGACCCCCAAAAAAGTGGGTGGGGGCTTGCCGAAAAGTGGGGGGGGGCAAAGTGGGGGGCTCCGAAAAGTGGAGGGGGAACCGAAAAGTGGGCCCCCCACTAAAAAATGCCAGATTTATGTGCCTGTACTGGGTCCTCAAGCAGCGAAATGGCACTTTTAGGGGTTTTGGCCTCTGGCTAGGCCAGGTAAGCAATATTGAATAAACCTGACAGCATACGATGACACAGCGTCCTCGATAGTACCGTACTATAGTCTCTAAATTGTTTCCCTGTTGAGTTAATAAAATTTCAAAAAAATGAGGGGGTTTTCTCTCCAAAGTGGATTTTTCCCGCTACGTTTAGTAATGTGCCAGACTAACGGCAAGGGCCCGGGGGGAGAGGGGGGTGGGCTTTGGGCTGACAAAATGGAAAATTTTTGATATTTTTACACCAAAAACAGCTATTTATAAAAATTTTTTGCGCCTTCGGCGCGAACGTTTCCTTTTTTGAAAGAAATAAACGTCCAATGTACTGTTTTTTTTGGCAAAAATGCAAAAATTCTTCAACTTCTGGGGGGCCCCCCCCCCCCCCCCGTTTGATCTTGGATTCCCCCCCCCCTTTTCAAAATCCTGGGTGCGGGCCTGACTAACGGTGCAGTAGATCATCTAATTTTTTATGTGTGCGAAGAGGAAGACTTGCCATCATCGCTGATACGTATTTGCAAAACTATAAAAGCAGAATTTGGTTTTTCTATTTGTTATAATTCTGCTGGCAGCATGCCAAGCGTCGCAGGTAGGCGAGATCACATTTCTGGAATGAGTAGATGTTGTTCTCGCAGAAACTATTGAAACTTATGTATTGGCTAAACTGCTATCGAAAATTCTCCGTAGGCCTTTAAACGACCGTGTAGCCGAATGGTTAAGGCGCCGGACTTCGGATCCAAAGGTCCGAGGTTCGATTCCCGCCTTAGCCATAATGACGTTACATTGTTTCCTTGAGCAAGAAACTTAGGGTCACTGCTCCGCCGGTCGGATGAGGCGTTAAATTGGTTGGCCCGTGTGCTGCCTTGCTGGGGGTAGTGCACGCTAAAGAACCCTTAATCCACTTATCGTCAAGAGTAGGGCGCGGAGTTCCCGGTGGAAGGTACCCCCCTTGGGATATACCAGCACTTCTGCAATGTGGTCCGCCTACCTCCTGCGAGGGAGTGTTGGGTGCAAACGAGTCATGTACTCAAAATGGATCACACAACTTTCCGGGTTTGTCTCTGATCCCACCCCATCTGCGCTTGGGGCTTGGAGTGTCGAAAGATGCTGTGCTCCTCTACCTTGCGTATGAGCAGTTAATGGATGTCTTACTACCGGAGCCGAAAGGCCAAGAAGGTGTCTGCTCCAGCTTCCCATTGTGGGACAGCATTCAGGCGACGAAGCGAGAGTCATACTAGCTATGACTGATGGGGAGAGACAAAGGTAGCGCCCTCATATAGCCTCTTGGCTGAGTAGCCCGGTAATAACAACAACAACAACAACAAGGCCTTTAAACGTATATATAAAGATTTCGAATTTTCGGGTGGTCGAAGTGGGGGGGCAAAGTTGGGGGGGCTCCGAAAAGTAGAGGGGGAACCGAAAAGTGGGCCCCCTACTAAAAAAATGCCAGATTTATGTGCCTGTACTGGGTCCTCAAGCAGCGAAATGGCACTTTTAGGGGTTTTGGCCTCTGGCTAGGCCAGGTAAGCAATATTGAATAAACCTGACAGCATACGATGACACAGCGTCCTCGATAGTACCGTACTATAGTCTCTAAATTGTTTCCCTGTTGAGTTAATAAAATTTCAAAAAAATGAGGGGGTTTTCTCTCCAAAGTGGATTTTTCCCGCTACGTTTAGTAATGTGCCAGACTAACGGCAAGGCCGCACCCAGGGGGGGGGGTTCAAGGGGTCTAGACCCCCCCTTTTGGGCTGACAAAATGGAAAATTTTTGATATTTTTACACCAAAAACAGCTATTTATAAAAAATTTTTGCGCCTTCGGCGCGAACGTTTCCTTTTTGAAAGAAATAAACGTCCAATGTACTGTTTTTTTGGCAAAAATGCAAACATTCTTCAACTTCTGGGGGGCTGCCCCCCGACCCCCCTTGCGTTTGACCTTGGATTCCCCCCCCCCTTTTCAAAATCCTGGGTGCGGGCCTGACTAACGGTGCAGTAGATCATCTAATTTTTTATGTGTGCGAAGAGGAAGACTTGCCATCATCGCTGATACGTATTTGCAAAACTATAAAAGCAGAATTTGGTTTTTCTATTTGTTATAATTCTGCTGGCAGCATGCCAAGCGTCGCAGGTAGGCGAGATCACATTTCTGGAATGAGTAGATGTTGTTCTCGCAGAAACTATTGAAACTTATGTATTGGCTAAACTGCTATCGGAAATTCTCCGTAGGCCTTTAAACATATATATATATAAATTTCGAATTTTCGGGTGGTCGCAAATGCTAAAATTTTCAAAATGTCAAAAATGCTCAAAAGAGTTCCGATGGTAGCTAGGATGGGTCCTGCCAACATGCAAAGTGTGAGCTCGCTTGCTCATCCCTGTCGCCAAAACGGGAGGTTGGTTTTTCCCCAGACCTCTACATATATAATATGTACGTATGTAATTAATGTTGTTTATATTCCGCAGATGCGTTCTAAAAAGCGGCACCCTGGTGTTACCAATTCGTCTTCTCGACCGGTTGCCTTTTGGGAAGCCATGGACGTTCAGATGTGGTTGTCAAAACGTCTACCTCACATTTATAAAACCTATGGAGAAACGTTTGCATGTCAGGAAGTTACAGGTTTGTTTTCAGGGCACGGCAGGCGTGTAGCCAGGAGGGAATGGAGGGTTTTCCCCCGAAATTTTGGATGTTTTTAGAAAAATTTTGAAAATGTTCTCCCCCCTCAAAAAATGACTCGCCCCCGAGGGGTCCTTCAAAGAACCTCCCAAGAAAAATTCCCTAGAATAAGCCCAGGGTGCGGTTGTAAAAGATTGAAAACAAGCTCCAACGGCGAACCATATGAGCCTGCTGTTTAACGAGGCTCATATTGGCGTACATACCGTGAATCCATACCAGAGTTTTACCTTTAAGTGGGACCTCCCCCTCGGAAGTTACGGGGGATGTCCCTACTTAATGCACCGAGCATTCGTAGCATGATTTGTACATAAACCCCCCTCCTTTTGAGGAAAATTTACCAAAACTTCATTACAAAATGTGTAAATTTATGTCAAAACCCCCTGGTTTTCAGGAAGTTTTCTGCCAAAATTCCTCTCCTTTTCAAAATGCTGGATTCGCCCCTGCAAGAACCTCATCTCTTCAGGGCCCAGTGCTGA
Organism: Trissonchulus latispiculum; assembly: GCA_030248195.1. Classification (NCBI taxonomy): domain Eukaryota; kingdom Metazoa; phylum Nematoda; class Enoplea; order Enoplida; family Ironidae; genus Trissonchulus; species Trissonchulus latispiculum. The sequence continues at coordinate 42,292 of JASAND010018686.1, forward strand.
CGACCTCGGTGTAGTTGACATATTATTGTCCACTTGACTTCTGCATATGTTCTGTTTTAGGAGAAGTATTAATGGGCTTAAATCACGAGAGTCTTCTTGATCTTGGAATTCTGTCTCATCATGACAGGTACTTAACTTGCTGGGTTTATTTTAGGCGAAAAAAGTGGGGGTGGGGACTGGGGAGTGTGGTGGGAGCTCCCCCTACTAGTGGGGAGGAGGTCCAAAATTGGGGGAGGGGATAAAATTTTAAAATTCCCGGGGGTTTTCAGGCTTTTGGTTAGAGGGAGATAGTAAGTGGACTATGTAGATCCTGGAATCATGAAAAAGCACGGATAGCTGGGTGGACTGAAGCTTGGCAGCTTTGTAGCCTCTGAACTTCGAACTACCAACGGGCCAGCACCGTTGACCACTTGGCTATCTCGGCTCTGTAGACCTAGATCCGACCACACGATGGAAACAGGTGGCTGGTTGACATTTTGTAGGATTGGTGATATGCTTTACCTAAGTTCATCATGTCAACTTAAACCACTGAAATGGCTAAAACACAATAATAAAACTGTATTGTGCACAGAAGTGGACGGGGGAGGCATTCGCTCCCAGTAGAAAGTGGCCCTACTTTATTCTTGTGCTTGGAAACATTTTGTTGAAACACTTGCATACTATGTAGTATAATATATCTTTTTATGCCATATTATTTGCACATGACTAAATAAATTGTTTGTTTTAGAAAACGTTTACTGCATCAGATTGTTCGACTGAAACTGAAATGGGATTTGGATGAATTAAATATACTAAACTCCAAGTAATGGTTTCCTTCCCCACAAAGTGCCGATATAATAATACGTATGGTGGTATTATCGAGGCTCCACGAATATGACAGTCACAGTATATATAAACATTGTACAAGGCATTGTTGTGATGTATATATTTAAGAATACGCACACATTGTATGTTGGATCTTTTCCCTCCCCCCCCCCCTGAAACCAAGCTGGTTAAAATGGTGGTTATTGGCTGGTCCAAATGCGTTCTTGTTTGGGTAGTATGCTACTACGTGAGACTCATTTATTTCAAAAATCTAAACAATATCCGAAACATTTGTTTCTGGTAGAGTCGTTGATGCTTAGCATTTTTCTTGCACCGACATCTGAAAATGCTTTCTACGGTTTTAGTGACTCTATCGTCTACAAATTTTGAATTTTTAAAAATTAGTTTTTAATTCTGAAATTACGGAGATTGCATAGCATCCTACCAAAAATATGAACTTATTTGGACAGCCTAGCCTAGTATCCACAAAATTAAGGGAACTGCAGATAAGGTCCAACATATTATGTAGCTTTTTTATTTTTTCAGTAATTTTAATTTTTGCTGTTGCTCTTGCTGCACTGTTTAAGGTCATATGTATGTGTACAGAAACTAAGCAACCGGTGGCAATTTGTGCCGACGTTTTTGTGGAAAGTCCGTGAAAAGCGGTTTATCATCCCCAGGACGTTGCTTGTTTTTTATTTTTATGTTTGTTTTAAGTCTGCTGTGCTGGTCGAGTTCGTGATTTTGCTATGCTCAGATTTTGTAATAAACAGTTTACAGATAAATTATTTAACAGTACAGCCTTGCTTTGTATTATTCTAAAAATCTAGGGGGTTATGGGGTTATGGTAATCGATATCAGAACTCAAGGTAGAAAATTTTCAGAACATCTCAGGCGGTATATCAATCGAGAGCTCTTATCTTTACGAATGCAAGATGTATGAATTATTTCAACTCGTTTAGCCTTTTGGGGAAATGGCGAAAAACTGTTTTTACTCATTACCTTTAACCATTCAGATGAATTGAATGTTGCTTCCATCTTGCGTCCTGACAATACCTCCTTCTGTTTACCAGTTTTTTTGAGATAAACCCAAAGGTAGCTAATTTCCTAATTCCGATTATATCCCAACGGGCTCTACCCTTTTCTAATGAGGTTAATCGTCAAACGTGTAAGCTTGTTAAAGTTCCATTCGACACTTATTCTTTCACGTCTGGATGAAGTGCCCGTTTTCCTTCAATTACCAATTGGAATTTCATAATAGAAATTTTAAATATTCGTTAAAATTAATTTAGACATTGAAAAACTGCATTTTGTAAAACACAAAGTCACTAAACAAAATTTGAAAAATCAGAAGCATGAAATATAATATAACGACATTTCAGAATAAAGGGATGTCGAAATTTTTCCTTACAATAAAATAACAAATTTTTGAAGCATGTTATAATTTAATTTGATCCTAACAGAAAGGATAATGTCATTAATGTTGACTCAAATAAACATTTGAAATTTCTCTTAATTAATACCAAGCCTCGGCTTTAGAGAAAGCTGAAACGTGTCTCGACTATCGATCCCTGAATAGGGGAAGCGGGGAGATCGTCTCACCTTCAGTGGAAGCTGAAGCTGTTCCGTTTCCTGTTTAGGCTCTAACTTTATTTTGTGTAGTTTTAGTTTCAATTCCAATATTTGTAGCTTCATTTCACTTTTAGTTTCAGCTCTCATTATCAGTTTCACCCGCCCTATTTCGCTTTCAGGTCTAAATTTGTTCAGTTTCAGCCCAAACTAGATTTTTAGTTCTAATTTCAGTCACTATTTTTAAAAAGACAATATGAATGGCTACTATACAAAATTCCCACTTACAAATTCTAAACTCTTCAAAAAATTAGTTCAAGTCCAATTTTAAGCGTAGAACCGGCTGGTTGCTGCAAATCCTACCGATTCCAGTTCTAAAACTCCGGTTCGGTTCCGGTTCCCCCACCTCTAATATGGTCCACTCTAGCTACTTTTACAGTAATCGTAATAGCACAATAGCTTATATATCCAACTGAAATACCCTGAGGAACTAAACTTCAAAATTCTAAGAAATAGTAGTTCAGTTTTTTATTCTGTACCATTCCAAATATTTTGTAATTCAAGTTATCTCTCAAAAAGGTGCTTTTAGTTTACTGGAGTAATAGGAAGTTTTTTCTTATTAGCTTGACATTTTCAAATTCAATTTTAGTTTGCTCATAAAACCACTGGTAAGGGTTGCTTAATGATTACCAGTGGTTAATTCATACTTGGAAAGCGATAGATATCTAAGAAAATATTTAGCGCACTGTAACCTACCACTGTCAAGATAACCACATGGTTTTCTTACCACTCGTAATCCTACCAGTAGTGTTTGAGGCCGCCGGAGTTTCACCGGCCGAAGAGTCGCCGGCCGGCCGCCGGCGAGCCCATAGGCCGGCCGGCCGGCTGCCGGCCTGGAGCAGTTTACAGAGAAGGTATTATGTTATTATGGTATTACTATGCTAAGATATTTTAGGATGTTATATTAGAAAAATGTAGGTGTACGTGTACACTGATACGTGTACGTGTAGGTGTGCGTGTACACAAAACCTGGCTTTTTACAGTGTTTGTGTAAATATGCTCTCTAGCTTCCAAACCATGGCCCTCCTTGACTCATATCCAGTTTTTGTCCTAGTACTGTCGGTGTCACGGTGAAATTTTCCCCCTAGAAATTTTTCCCCCCGGAAAAATTTCACCGGTGAAATTTTCCCCCCGGAAAAATATCACCGGGGAAATCTTTCCCCCCGGAAAAATATCCCCGGAGAAATTTTTCCGGGGGGAAAGATTTCACCGTTCAGTTGTAAATAATTTTTAACATCTATTTTCAACTTTCCAATTAATTTCTTTTTTCCGAATCGAATTTTTAATTGTTTCCTAACGTGATTAACAATATTTTTTATGAAGTTACTTCATAAGGAGAAGGCCCCAGCTCCTAACAAATAATAAAATTCTCGAAACTGAGATTAATATAGATTTGCCTTGTATTCTTCCGTTTTAGAAATGCAACATGTAATTTTTTAAAAAGGTCACATATGTAGAAATGTTCAATGTGAGAGATTTAATGGCTGCACTTGATCATTACTGTACCTATGTGTTTTTGTAATGCTCCCTTATTTGCAGATTCGATTCCAAAAATACAAACGGATTAAAAAACGGAAACAGAGTAAAATTTAAGTTGAACTAATGGACGTTAAGCTAATTCTTTTGTCCCCAAATTTTCAAGGATTTATTGGTTCTTTAGGCCTATTTCTTTAAAGATCCTGTATCCTTTGGAAAATACATATGTTTATAAATACATATATTTATAGTCGATCTACACAGTCTCATTGCACATTTTATCAAATCCTATTGGCTGGAGGAGTTCGTTGCTCTAAGCCAGAGAATTGGTCGAAAAACGATTTTGATAAAACTGCGATTATTTTGTTTTGAGCATCGATTTCTCAAAAACAACCAGAGGGCAAATGAGACGAATTCTCCGATCCCATCCCACCCATCCCACCAGATTTTCAAATTCACCGTCCCATCCCATCCCATTTGTCGGTACTTGCTTTTTCCCATCCCATATAATCCCACTTGCAGTATTTGACCTTACAATCGCTGTAGCATTGAAATTTCAATATTGGCATATATAAGGTCTAAAGGTGGTGGCATCCTTTCGTGAGGGGAATTTTGAAACGCAATAAACATCCCAATTTTGGGAGTTGGAAGAATTTGACATATCGTTTTACAGCTTATAATCAGTTAATACGCAAAAAGCAAAATTTGCAAAAAACCTGCAAAATTTTTTGACATACTAACTAAACATAGATCATCAGACATTGAGTATCGATTTCTCAAAGCTATAGAATCGGGCAAAATTTCATTTTGTGCCATCATGATATGAAGGACATGTGGATCGAGGGACATTGTATGGATTTGGCTCAACAGGTCGTAATACTCCAGAAAATCCACCAAATGTGCGATGAGACGAAATTTTGCAGTTACGCATTGAGTATTCTCGGAGCTGGTGAAGTTAAAGTCAAAAAGTCCTTCCGTAATACTGCGAATTTTTATCCTGCGAAAGCTTACGCTCCATGGGGTTGTTTTTGAGAAATTGATGTTTAAAAGAAAGTAATCGCAGTCTTGCCAACTGGGTGTTTCGGCCAAATCTCTACTTAAAGCAAAGAACTCCAGCTAGTAGGCATTAATCAAATATGCAATTGGATTGTATAAATTGAGTAGAAAGTAAATCATTATGACTAAATCGATTGAGTATCAAAATTCTCCATAAGATTTGGCAGTAATTTTGACAAAACTGATTTCCTAAAAAATGGTGGCCACATAAACACATTTGGGTCGATTTTACAGTTTTAAGAAATCAATATTCAAAAATTTTTAGCCTATATTTAGCCTTTATGTCAGAAAACTTTTGCTAATTTAGCTAGTTTCGTGAACTCATTTGAATGTTCTAATTATATGCTTTAAAACGATGTTATAAAGCTCGTTCCAACTCCCAAAATTGCGAAAGTTATAGCGTATGGTATTTTTGGAATTGAATCCGCAAATAAGGGAGCATTACAAAAACACATAGGTACAGTAATGATCAAGTGCAGCCATTAAATCTCTCACATTGAACATTTCTACACCTGTGACCTTTTTAAAAAATTATGTTGCATCTCTAAAACGGAAGAATTCAAGGCAAATCTATATTAATCTCAGTTTTGAGAATTTTATTATTTTTTAGGGGTTGGGGCCTTCTCCTTATGAAATAACTTCATAAAAAATATTGTTAATCACGTTAGGAAACAATTAAAAATTCGATTCGGAAAAAAGAAATTAATTGGAAAGTTGAAAATTGATGTTAAAAATTATTTACAACTGAATGGTGAAATCTTTCCCCCCGGAAAAATTTCTCCGGGGATATTTTTCCGGGGGGAAAGATTTCACCGGTGAAATTTTTCCGGGGGGAATAATTTCTAGGGGGAAAAATTTCACCGTGACATCGGCACTGGAGCAGTAAGATGATGAAGAAGAAAAGAATAGCGTATGAAACTAAATCCGAGGCCAAATGTAGGCCAAAGACCAAATGTTTTCAGAGGTCGAGAGCCCGAAAATATTTTTGATTATTGTCGTCCAATAAAACTTTAATTTGCTGTGAATGAAACACGTTTTATTTAGTGTTCCAATAACACTAAGAAAAGTTAACAATAGTTTCGCGTGGCGTCATCTAGGCCTAATGCTTCTGCTTTTAGCTAGCTCTGAAGTTCATTTTAAGGTGGTGATTTCTTTTGGGCACATATTGTTATTTGGCGGCGTAACTCAAGATGAAATTTGATGAAACTTTCCGAAATAAGTTCTTTTAGCGTTCTACCACCCTCTGCGCAATCCCGATTCAAAAAGTCGAGATTTCCGGCCAGAGTGGTTTTTTCCAATTTCTGAACGTTTGGCAATTGCTATACAGTTATGACTCTATTCATTCGAAAGATCTCACTGAGCTTCACATGTTTGCTTTTTAAAGCAAGTTTCTAGCTTTTCTCTACCGTGAGATATAGTCGATTTTCTTGTTTTGGCGTCGAAAACTTGTCATTTTTGCAGAAACCGAATAATTCAACATTTCTTGAGCTACGCAAGCCGTAAAATCAAACTAAGGTCGTCGATCTGAAGCAGGGGCGTATCCAGGGGGGTGGTCCAGGGGGTCCGGACCCACCCCTTTCTGAGCCCTGACCCCCCCTCATCTTCAGTGGCAGGTGATCATTTTTCACTAAACTGTTGAAAAGCAAATAAAAATAGAAATTTCGCGCCTGCGGCGCGATTACTGTGTTCATTTACATTATTCTGAACTTAAACGTGTGTATCATAGGGGTCGCGGCAGCGACCCCTATAATATGTGTGAAAAGTGGCTGGAGACAGTGTAAAATAAGCTGCGCAGATCCTGCGCAGATTTTATGCGCAAATTGTAGAGCACATCGAGTTTAGTATGTCTGTGAAGTTTCAGCCCCGTATTACTTACCGTTAAAAAGTTGCGCCCCGGACCGGTTATGGCGGCGATGTTTTTTTTCCGGTTTCTCCTATTTGATGGTTGTATTGTACATAATGTTCGCCGCTTTCAAAAATTCGCAAAAATGGAATTTTTCAAAAGTGGTCAAATTTGTGTCAAATGAAAGTCCTATGCGAACGGAACAACTTTTGTCATGGAGCCACCCACCCAAACTTGCTGTGCCAAATAACGTCACGTGCCTATGAAACTTTGTCTTTACTTCTTCAACCGGAATGTAAACGATATAATATAGACACAGCCAACACACACATATTATCCTCTTTTGTGCGGAGCATTTTTGCTACTTGTATATATATATTTCCAACGTTTTAACCAGATTTTCGGATAGATAAAGTCTAAAATGTCATTCGATTTTAGCAAAATTTCTTATTTTGCCCTCAAAAAGTGTTATATAATTGTTAAAAATTTTCTTGTTTCTGCAAAATGAAAGAAATTAAAGATTTGGAGAACGATTTCATCTAAAAAGCAAAAACTTTCTTCAACTTCTGGGGGGGCCCTGCCCCCCAGGGCCCCCCAGAATGGTATTCTGTCATCCTGATTATTGTTTATACTCAGTAATGTTACATACATAATAGACACTCATATTTCTAAGTGCGTATATACTGGGCTTATTCTATTGGGGGGGGGGGCGGGGTGCCCCCCAAAAAAACCCTTCCCCCCCCCCCCAAAATCGTCCTCCCCAAAACATCGCCTCCCAAAAAAAGTGGGTGCCCCTTTTGGTACCAACTTTTGCCCTGAAAAAATCGCTCAGAAAGCCAAATTTTCAAAAATTTTCCGGCTTCGCCGGAGATTTTTAGTAGATTTTTGCCTATCTAAGCACTAAATCCGCTTATTTTTGGCGACTGCTATAAAAATAGGGTAATTTTTAGCATGTTTTTAGAAAAATTTTGAAAAATTTTCGCCCCCCCCCCAAAAATGACTCGCCCCCCGAGGCCCCCCCCAAAGAGCCCCCCGCCAAGAAAAAATCCCTAGAATAAGCCCAGATATATACGTCAGTTAGAGTATATATATACATGCGGGACAGTGTGAATAATGAAGCAACACACGCCAACACACAGGAGGGTGAGTATGTGCTTCGCTTGTGCAGTCTATTGTTGAACTGAACTGGATAAAAACAGTTCAGTTCGGTGGTCCTGGGGGGAGGAGGATAAGTTTTTTGGACCCACCCCTTTTCAAAATCCTGGATACGCCGGTGATCTGAAGGTCTCACAAGGACAAATTGTCAGACGCGCGATCGTCTTCTAACTGCTATCCTGTAGGCTGCTATCATAAAAAATGTAGTTTTTGCAAAAACACGACCAATTTTTCCCAAAGATTATGGAGCATTCACCATGCAAGCTGGAGGGCTGCTACTGAACAAATGTGTTCTGTACAAATATACCCAGCGACGATTTTTTAGTTGCCCCAATTGCTGCATTCTAGCTAAAGTAATCGCTTGACAAATTTGGAAAAAGTAGGCAAAATGCAGGTTACGCACACATTTCAGTTTATTTCTCTATAACGAAGGGCGATTTCACAATAAATAACAAATCGTCCCCAGCTATTTGATGGAAGTATCGAATGATATAACCGATGTCTCTCGAAAAAATTTACTTGAGTCTCCAAAAATTCTGGAAAATTATACTTCTTCTAAAATGTGTTAAAAATATTTTAGAAAAGCAACATTAGTTTCGTGGCATGCATTAAAAAGAGCATATGTCAAGCTACATTTTGAAATAAAAATGGCTTCTTAACTCCAAGTAATGAATGCGTAATAATGGTGCAAACTTTATGTGACCAAAGGGAATCACCACCTTAAGCTTAGTTGCTCGAAATTGTAAATTTCTGACCATTGATTTGCATCCCGGCCGGTGGCCGGCCGGTAGCCGGCGGCCGGCCGGCGAGCGAAAGTCGTCAGCCGGCCGCCGGCCGGCTTAGGCCGGCCGGCCTCAAAAACTACCTACCAGTGGTAGAATAACCAAAGCTTTGTGAATATAAGCTTCAGCTCAGGGTTATCTTTATCCAATCAGATTAGTATCTGTAGTCAGTGTATCCAAACATCATATGTCAAGGATAGCTGACGACTAATTTAACCTTACGGTTAACTCCGAGCTAAGTCAACTCTGAGCTCAAGGCCATCTTTGAAATAGTGGATCGAATCTCGTGAGGTACATTTAAAACTAAAGTGCAACATTTTTTCCTCAGAAAGAATGGAGCATGCCCAAATAATACCTTGAATATATGAATAGTTCATGACGAAATTTCCCGATAAGCTATGGCTGAGATGTTAAAAATTGAGTGAGTCCTCAGTTAATCCTGATAGAGGCAGGATTAAGTTTCTGCTGTTGAGGACTAAGTTAGTTAAGTTAAGTTAAGTTAAGTTACACTGGCTTGCACCAACCATTTTTAACTCGGTGTTACGTTAACTCGGTGTTAACAGTTAACAACAGATGACCCGCAGTTAGACCGTTGCACCAAATGAGGTTAACGTAACTCGGTGTTAATTTTAAGGTTAACTCGGTGTTAAACACCAAAAAGGTAACCGTCAGCGGGAGTAGGTTAACCTTTATAGCGCCACTATTTCTAAGGATATTACTATTATTTTTATTCCTGAATTAAATTCTAAGATAAAATATAGGTACTGAGTGACAATTGAATAAGTAAGTGACCTTAGGACGATTCGGAAAAGGCTTCCACAAATTTCTCAATTTCTCAAAAATTGCTTTGACCCCTTCGACAGCGATGATGACTCTTGAAACGAAGGTTCCATTCAGAAAGGACATTGAGGTAAGGTTTATATGGCATTAATTTTACAGTGCCCTTGCAGATCATTGTATTTCATTGTATCAAGTCCAATACAAGAAAGTATTTTATTAACCTTATTCCCCAACCGATAACAACGAGTTAAATGGATGGCTATAACCGCTTCCCGATTGGATGGAAACTGTTTCTGGCTCCCTACGGATTGGCTAATCCTTTATTAAAAGTTAACTCGGTGTTAACCTTTAGGTTTCGTAACACTGAGCTGAAAAGCAATGGTGCAGAGGGTTAGGGTTAACCTTAACCATAAGGTTAACTCGGTGTTCTGTAACCTGCTGCACTCAGGATTAACTCGGTGTTAACCTTAACTTTAATCTTATTTGGTGCAAACGAGCGTTAGTGAGGTTAATTTAACCTGATTTGGTTCAACGGATTAACTGTGAATAGGTTAACTCCGAGTTAACCTTGAGGTTAGTTGAACACCGAGCTAACCTTTATTTGTGCAGTCCGGTGTTGGTATGGCTATGGGTATGTTTTCGACCACGCTGAGTATAAATATAGCAAAATTTTTCGAATTCGCGAAATTCTATTTTTTCGACTCGGGGGACCAAGGGAAACCTTCGATTTCGTTGCATACAGGTGTTGCAAAAGTTGCATACAGGTGTTTTCGTGGTCACTGAACACGAATCAGAAGTCCGTTTGACGATTCAGCTTTTCGTTTGTTCAATATAAGCTTGCACTTCCAGCTTACAACCTTAGCTTATACTGAACTAACGAAAAGCTGATTCAAAAATAGACTTGAGATTCGTCTTCTACGACCGAAAACCCCTATACACAACGTTTCAGTAAAATCGAAGACA